>JAPYYV010023139.1:0-11608 GCA_030522625.1 Copidosoma aretas
TAATGCGGACGCTTTATTTTAAATGCAAATAAAACTTGTATACAATTTACGGCAACTTTCTTTGGCATAAATAAGAACAGTACAGGCTGTTTTTTATATGAGTAATTTTCGATGCTAGCAGTGAAAATAATACAAGTAGTACTATTAATAACAGTAATAATGATAATAATATTCAGTATGCTACAGCGGTCGTTGAGATGATGATAATTTAAATCATAATAATAATTACAACTAAAATGTTCATAAAGTTTCTGATATCATAATAACAGGAACGAAAAAAAAACAAAACAAAAATGTATGTACAGCAATAATTATCTACAAAAGTATTAGCATTAATTATTTATATGTACCTAACATATTTAAAAAGAAAAAAGAAAAAAAAATTACTTTGGCTGGAATCAAAGACTCGACGCCGAGTATGAGCAAAACGATTAGCTCACTCGGCTATCGATAGTCATAGTAGCACTGTATCAGATGTCGTATTTCAGTTGTAAAAAGTGGGAGGGGCTTAAGTTAAAGTGAAAGTAGGGGCGCTCTTCCACTCGAGCCGGTCAGAGAGAGAAAGAGAGTAAAGTCGCTCTGCGCATGCGGCAAAGTCTTGGGTGTTCGCATCACTGGCGCAGTCAGTCCTTACCCCGTACAACTAGTACAGCTCTGGCTCGTTACGAGGCGCACTCAGTGAACTCGTTCCAAAAAATAGGACAGTATATGCTTCAAGTGAGAGGGCAACACCAGCTCTGTGTTTCGATTTGGAAGTTAACACATGAGGGCGCTCGGTGCTCTAACTTTTTTCCCGTGCAGTAAAGAATAAAGATTTTTTGACGAATTCGCGCAAATGCATTATGAACTACAGCAGCCAAGGGATTCATTCGTGATGTAGTTACACTTGTTGTCAACTAACAAGTACAGTTTTTACTGCGTACATTTTGTGTACCACGATTTGCACTTAAATCGTGGTTGAAACACGAATTGCTTTGAAAAGCGACCTCTATTTAGCTTATTATACCTTATGATAATATTATTAAGGTAGTTCACTCATAAAATTGATTTTCATCCAGGCTTTTGATTTTTCAATATGTTATAGTTAACAATTCAACGGATACAGTGATATTTTTTTTAGGTAGCAATCGGTACTCTTTTTCAAGATATTGAAGTTCCAAGTTGACACTTTTTACAGATGAGTATACGGAAACACACCTTGAAACTGATATTTTATCTAACTATATGAAAAGTATCTCTTCTGGAATTGTAAAAAACTGGTATGTTAAAGTTTAGAAAACGAGGATTAGGATGAGATTTTTTTAAATATAGCAATCGGTAATTTTGAGATATTTTAATCGGAACTACGTATTTTATCGTTTGGTTATATGAGCCACGCGGGAGAGAGGCAAGAGCCGCGCGATACTTGGCAACGTTGCAAGTCGGCGTGCACATGTATTGCAGATAAAAAGTACATTAACTACATGGGACTATTATAATGTTGTTCAATGATATTTCTAATATCTTGGCATATCCATGCAAATATTGAAAAAATAAATATGCATACATTAAAATGATAGGAAATTTTGTATGAAAAAATCCAATTAGGAATAAACTTGTATTTTTTAAACCTTTGTATTAAATGTATTTTTTTGACATTAACAAATTATTTACAAGTGGTATCAAATACAATTTTAGATGTACTGAACAAATAAATATATTCATAGTAACAAAACTCTATAATCAGTATTTTACGACTCGAAAACGTACTGACAAACGTACAACTTATGAATCTGTAGTTTTTAAGTGTTTTATTAGTTTACGTAGAATTCGCTTATTTAAAGTAATTATAATTTTACCATTTTCATCTTTTTTGGTACAAAATTGAGTAACACCATCATCCCCTTCATTCTTATAAAGCTGCAAAAGCGACGGATAAGTAACATCATGTTTCGCCAATCTTTTTTGCATTTTAATTGTAATTACTCTGTTTAACTCATTCAAATATATAATGTTTGCCTTAATTTTATTAGTTGTTTCAATTTCAAAGCAACTTTCTCGAAATGTTTTTGAAAATTGCAATAAACTGTCTCCATAATTAAAGACATTTACGAGCTTTTCTAAAATTGTAACATCACAAACAGCATCGTGAAATATTAGCCCTTCTTCTAATTTTAAAAAGTCGGTTGCAAGATTTTCTAATTTAAATTTCGCAGGACCTTCGCGCTCAACAAGTAATTTTTTAAACATCGATAGAGTATTTGCAAAACCAGAAATCATTTGAAAATTTCAACTAAACCATGCTTTCTAATTTGATCTAAAAAAAGTCGCTTATCAAAACTTACGTTATAAGCAACTAATAAAACTTTCTTTGATTCTGCAGATATATGTAAGAAATGTTCAAACGATGACAATGCTTCAGTGATTGTTAATGTTTGAATTGGTTTATCACGAAGATACAACTCATTATTAATTCTGCTAAAACCGGTGACTGTCATTGCTCCATAACTAATTTATTTTTCTGGATTGATGCATACGTTAAAAATGTTGTTATTACATTGCGCTGCAATTTGAATAATATCTGCGTCAGCATCAAATCCAGTAGATTCTAAATCGAAATAAACAATTTAGTCTGAATATGTTATTAAATCACCTATTTTCTCGGTTAAACTTATTTCGGCTTCAAAATTACAATTACTCGCGTATGTCACACCTTCCGACTTTTCTTTACTTTTCCTTAAATTTTCACGTTCTTGTTTTAACTTTAATCTTCGTTTTTTACTCGAAACTAATTTACTTCTTTCTTTTATTAAAATTCTTTTTCTTTGTGTAGCAATAACGTATTTAATAGTTTTTTTCCTTACAGATAATCCAAGAGCTTTTTTATAATTTATAATGCACTTTTCACCTTTATTCAAAACGCACACGCTATCAGCAACTCTAAAATCATTAGCATGCTAAGACATTCATTTTTTTTGGCTTTATGAGTAACGATATTATTAAATGCTTTGTTAATTTGACTAGACGCTGATATTGAAAATTTATGAGAAATCGCAGCTTATTTATCAAAAAAATTCACTAACTTATTATACAAATCGTTATCTGTCAATGAAATGGTATGCTTACTTTTAGGCTTGCACCAAGAACTACAATTTTCATGGCGACCGAATAAATGATCCGGTATTTTTTTCAACTTATTTGCTAATGTTTTACTTTGGCCCTTATTTTGTCTTACAGCGTAAGAGAAACATCTCTTTATATGACTAATTACTCCCTTTAGGTTCAATTGCTTGTGCGAATTTATTCACTTATACAATTCATTACTAAAATTCTTTAGAAGGTGATTTGTATCAGCTAATTTGTGAATTGTAATATTTGGATTGTCTTTTCGCACAGCAGATATCATTGAACTATCTTCGTCACCGATAATGCACCTGGCTTGTAATCCAGCTTCTTTCAAAATATTGCTGTGGTGTATCAATTCGACGCCAGCATCTGCTTCCATGACCTTCGCACTTCCATGAAAGTTTTTTCGGCAGTCGTGATCTACGTTATGCCCTGCATCGCATGTGCGACATTTTCGATTTCTCGTTGTATAGTCAAGTACTGTAACCGTTCAAGCTATCATAACTTCGGCCATTGCCACGTTTAGTCCAACCAGTATCGAAGGAAACTATAATAATAATTTCGCCTAGAGCAGCATCGAAGGATTTTTGTGATTCAGGACTGGAGTTGAGCTATGAAGATTGTAGGATGTTCAAATTTGGGTATAAATCTTATGCAATTTTAGGTGACCTACAGAAAATTCATAAGGATTCACACAATAACGTATAAATTTATTTTTCATTTAAAAGTTATATAAAAAATGGTTTAAAAAAAGCATATAACAGTATGTAAATATATATAAATGTTTGTAAATGTATATAAATGTATATATATGTGTATATATGTGTATAAATCAGAAATAACAAATAGTCAAATTAAAAACCATAAAACTTAAAAATAACAGCAAAAATATGACACTATTGTGAACGTACTAAAAAAGAATCACATACATGTAAAAATATATACAACAAATTTAATTCACTTGCGATGATTAAAGATTGATCCTTACAAATCTTTACGTAGCTTTTCTATGTTATCTATAACTAATTGTTTCTCTTCCATCGCAGCTCGTAAGCAGCTGGATTTAGCTTTAGTTTCGATTGCTGCTCCTATGCATTGATTGTTGGTAGATTTGCACAAGCAAGAATTTTGTTTATATTTGTGTTTCCGACAGCTGCGTGTATAGCTCCTGAACATATCAATAGATAAACATTCATATTAATTACACCGTTAACAAGAAATTTATCACATTACAGTACAGTGTTTCTATATTGACTATTTACCTAGCACAATAGATGCAGTTACTTCTGATTTGCCATTTTCACTCTTATCGCTTGTTCTCACTTTGGTTGTTTCTTTACATGAATTGCATTTAATTATTAAAACGGAATGAAGGCCTACACACTTTTCTTCAATCGTATTTGTCAAAGATAAAATGGATTGGCACTCTCTACATCTGAGATTCTCTCCAAGCACATCCAAATCAACTATACGCTTTCTACTACCTTGTCTTGTCACCTTATTCAAAACTTCTTTGATAACCTTCTTTTTCGCGTCCGTCATTGCTTTATATCGCGTAAACTGCTTTTTTTAAAAATAAATCTTCCATTTTTTTGCGATAATCAGTGAGATTCTGCTTTGGCGGCATGATCCGTAGTGTGGTTTTTATAACCTGTGAACACAACTGCTACGTCAATGTAAACAAAATAACAAGCCCACTAGCAACGTTGCCAGATTTGGATGAGGTATGCACGAAGATGCGCAAAACTCCGATTTTGTCATTCTGCACAACAAGCGGACGAAAAAAGAGCGCAGTGGTTTACAACTGATTTTTATCTACGTATAAGGCACCATGCACTGTGCGCCATTTCGTTGAGAGGAGTACCACTGGGCTGAGTAAACTACCTTAAGTGCAGACTTAAAGTCACAAATAAACATGTCGGTTCTGTTAGAAGTTTGACCTTTAAAATAGCCATATGTATAAGTTTTCGTTTTTTGCGCGTACACAAATTTCTGTCAGTTCCAAGCCCCCCTAAGTCTAAGTACGTTTTTTACTCACTTTAAGGTACTTGGTGTAAAACCGATTTTCTCACAAAAACGCCAAAACTTAAGATGTTAGTTAAAATTGTCATACATAATTGGTAAAAACTTCATAAATATGTAGCTTGCCGTTTCTGAAATATTTAACATTTAATTCACATATTCTAACACAGCATCTTGTGAGCATGTAAGGAGTAAATACCAGTTTCCGTTAATAACTAAAAAAAAACGGGGTCCATCACGTGTGACACACTACAGAAGGGAATACTCCGAGGGTTATTAAACGTGTACATATATTAAAAGAGAGAGCGAGTAAGTGATGGGGAGGAAATGGAATTCATGCGCGTAAATGGCGTGACAAATAATAAAAACTATACATGAGATGCAATTAATTTACTCTAAAACAAAAGCAACATCTACATTGAATTGTAAAAATTGTTATATTCGACCTGTTTTGCTTACCCGTTGACATATAGCGCTTTTTCTGTTTTTAAAGGTTTATTGTCATAAAATTATTTCGGAATAATTTGTACGCATTTTTATTCATATCATTAACGTGCTGTAATTTTTTTCGAAATTTTACCACTTTTACGAAGATATACCCAAAATTAGAAAAATTGAGGCGATGTCGTAACGTCGACTGAAACCTCTCTATTTGTCCGACTATATGTTTATTTACCCTGTAGAAAATCTATAAAAATTGTTATTTTTCGCCTATCTGGATTTTTGTTCAAGATACCGCACATTTTCGAATATTTCGAGGTTATGTGTGCACAAAAACGAAAATAATTATTTCTGCGTACTTGTCATGATTTTCTAAGCGGGCTATAATTTTTTTTTAATTTTTCTATCTCAATTCCATATGGATACATCCAAAACAATGAAAACTTAAGGGTTGTGTTTTTACATCAACGAAGACCTCTCTATTTGTGCTCCGCGATGATTTTTTTTCCTTTTAAAAAACCCATAAAAATTGTTATTTTTGGTCTATCTTTCTTCCTTTTCAAGATATTGCGTATTTCCAAATAGTTTGACGTCGAGTCATAATAAAAACCCATTGAATAAATATTGGGCATCTGCATCGATCTGCCGAGCATGCAAAATTTTTTTGGTTTTTGTTTACTGTATTTAAATAAAAATAGTCAGTAGTCTTTTCATGTGTTTATTATATACACGCACATGCGCGCACACTTACAAAAATTTACACACACACACACGCGCGCACACACACACACACACACACACACACACACACACACACACACGTATATACATACATACAAACAAACAAAAAACACAGTAGGCATAATACCTTATATACATTGACTATATATATGTAGCGGAATCTGGATGCGAACGGTGAGACTCAAGCGGTCACCATCCACTTATGTTACTTAACTTTGTAGTTGCATTATATATAACGTACGTACGGACGTTTCTACTATTTTGGTCCCCAACCGAGTCACGCCTGAAGAAGTTCTCACTTCAAAAATTTTTTTTTGATTGTTAAAAAAAAAGAGTGCCATACGAGAAATATAACTACAATTTTTCTACCAAAAGATTAGTAATACATCACATGCTGTTTTGAAGATATCGTGATTTAAAAAAAATTCGTTATTCTCATAGTATATCTGTATGATAATAAAGTTGATATAAGTCGAATTTGTTGATCTTTTGGGGCAAATAAAACACTTGATTTTAGCAACGTTTCGTCGACTGGTGTGTCGACCTCTTCAGGCTTTATTAACATAATGCAAACAGACACACGTAATACCTTATTTAAAAGGTAGCTATTTGCCCGATACGTCAATATTGTTCCTTCACGGTTTTAAATAAGGTATTTCGTGTGTCTGTTTGCATTATATGTTTCATTATGTAAGTTAGTAATTCTAATATTTTATTATTGTTAATAAAGCCTGAAGAGGTCGACACACCAGTCGACGAAACGTTGCTAAAATCAAGTGTTTTATTTGCCCCAAAAGATCATCTCAACTTTTTGCATTTTGTTAAAATTATCTATTATTTTTTTTGTCTGTTTTAAGACACTATAGTCGTTTTAGTTATTTAAGTGTCAATTGAAGATTCATACCTATAATTATTGGAAAAATCAATGATTATCTGTTATGCTAAACAGGTCGAGAACTACTGAGGGTGCTAATCTACCTCAAGGCAATATGCGTTTCTTGTAAGTCGTTAAAGGGAATAAGAATAACGATAGAAGAGCCCATGATGGCGAAAGCGTGCGTAATTTCAGGAATTTTAAAGACCCAACGCTCTGGACACTATTAAGTACGTATTTTGGTAATGTAGCCTTTAGAACAAAAAGAGAAATAAAATTATTCAAAGCCTTTGTGAAATATAAACGTTCAAACCATACTCGATTGAACAACTTTTAGCCAGTCTTGATCCTATGACTCTGCAAATCATATCTAAATGTATCTGTGATATTAACTTAAATATCTATTGAGCTGTGAAAATAACGCATTTAAAGTAAACAAACACGATTTTATTCAAGGATGAATTGGTCTTGGGCCACTCAGCATCAGCGCCACCAATTAGTAGTCTAATTATCCTCAAAGTAGTTATAAATACAGTGAGTTGTACAGGCTAACATAGTCAAAAAGTAACTTCGTATTTATATTAATATTATTGTTCATGTAGGTGATGTGACAAAATGGTAAATGTGTGAAAGTATTTTAGAAAATCAAAATTTTGTTTTTCGTTATACTCTTGTAAAGTTCAAGTGAGACACATTTATTTACCAGTGCTTCAAGCCATTGGCTAAGTATCAGTTGTCTTTACGAAATATAAATTGTAATAGTTTTTAATAAACATTAGTATATGTAATATCTTCGTTCATCGAGTGCACAATGTTGCTATTTATTTCTTGAATAAAATAAAAGTTGTATGAGAATTTTCGTATGGATCCAATCAGGCAATCAATAACATAGCACAAATTATGTTAAATGTGTAGTTTATTTTGCAACGTTTTGTTAGGTGGATTTGCTGACCTCTTCAAGCTAACAATCTATGAAGGTAACGAAGAATAGATTAGTGAAAACTAAAAGTAGTAACAATGAAGTAAATTGATTTCTAAAGTTCAAACTGTGTGTACATCGCGAGGGCCATCGGTAAACTGAGTTCACGACTATCATCAGTCGAATGTAGAATAAAAGTATAGATAAATACAAGCAAATAATATATAACAAATATACATACACATACATCGAAACATTTGGAAACACGAAGATCGGTTATCTGAATGTTGTTTATAATGAATAACATAGACGACAAAGTAATAAATACATACATATATATACACTAGAACTGACGTTAAATTTTTTTTTTTCTATTGGACCGACTGAAAATCAGTTCTAAGTACCTTAAAACTGACGCAGAATCAGTAAATTATATCATCTGAACTGTTTATCACGTGCCGCAAGGCACCCGGAGTTTCTTATTCCTTTAATAATCTCTTATGTTATAAACATATGTTTTTTTTTTCATTTATCAATGGTGATATAAATAGTTAATCATCATGGCGTTTAATCTACGAGAGCAAATAAATCAAATATTATATATATCTTACCAAATAGTTGTTAAAATTGTTCACCGTCAATAAAACAAGTACTAGGAGTTTAGTTTTACAACATTCAGAGATTAAAAAATAATGCAGATTAAAGTGCAGAATTAGCAATCGAAGAATGTGTAATTTTTTGGAAGAAGTCTCGCATTTTAACTTAAGAAACCAAAACATTTGTTGCCGAAATTAAAACTGAATACGAAAAACGGCGGAATATCCAAAAAAGTGCTTTACGTAAGTCTGATGCGTAAAAAATCAACGAATAAGAATATGAAGCGAGCTTCAACCAATTATTCGATATTGTGAGAGCAGACGCTCTTACAGTTATGACAGTTGAATCCAATAATTAATGTTTATTACAAGGAGGTAAATTGTACATTATATTGTTAGTTTCAGCACACAGTTGACATAATTTCTACGCGTGTTTTTCAAACTACGTAAAAAATCTTTGATGAATAAAATGCAAAGATTTACCATTGCCTCTTAATAGTAAAAGGTGATATTCAACTTGAAAATAAACTATTTTTCATGATTTTTTTTTTTTATAAATTTGATTCACATTCAACCGAAAATGTTTGTATTTCATCAATGATCACCAAAAATACATGGACATTTGTTTTATACTTAAATGAAGGTCAAAGGTAATTTTTAAGCCCTTTTTAGAGTCAAATAACTTTAAAAGAAAAAATTAAAATGAGATAATTTGCTTCGCTAAAGACATCAAAATATTATTCCAGGGTCAATAATTCTGGATTCATTTATAAGTAATCAAGAAATAATCCTGAAAATGATTCAGCGAAGGATGCCAATCCACTCTACTACTCTCAGAAGAGATTTTACAGTATGGAAATGAACTCATCGATGTCCTATTCAGTGATTTTTGTAAATATTCCAGAGCTCAACTTGCATGATGATTACAAAACTGAGCATTAATTTACAATTATATTTTGGTTGTGTTAAATGAACTTTGTAATTTTATTTTTTAGCTACGATGAAGAAGCCTGAGATATAAAATACCCAAAAGATTACTATTTAAGGCTTCGATGAGCTCATTTTCATATTAGTACATTAAAAAATGTTCTATAAATAACTAGTTTAGTATTATTTGCTAAATTTTTTTTGGAAGTATTTATTTATCATTAATCAATGTGAATCTATAGCTATTAACTCTGAAACATGTATGAAATGAATTGAAAAAAGTAAATTATTCTTGATAATTTCTATATTTCTAGATTCTTTACCGCATGGCCTTTGACTTTTTTTCAAGATTAAATAAAATATTTAAACTTATGTTTACTTTAAACGGTATTTTATACAGTTCAAAAGTATTTGGATGCATTTGGAAGTGTTATTGTCTGATTAAACATTGTAGTCATAAAATATGGATTTTTAAATTTATTTTTACTATCAAACTCGATTTGTAGCGGAAATGATCGTTAAATTTATTATTTTTTTTTTATTCTTACTATTAAATTTCTACTTTGATAGAAAAGTTATTCATGAATCAATTATTTTTTTAAAATCATCATTTTTAGGATTATCATCAGATGTTATTAATGAAATAGTCTTGAGATCATCGCCCATGGAAATTGACTATAAAGTTCTGCATTTAGAAAATAAAGATCCTGTAACTGATGTCTATCAGGAAATTTAACAAACATCAAAAGAAGAATATGGATCAGCTACAGAAGGATTACATTTCTTCCAATCGATTGCAATCTATGATATTAATAGTTATTTACACTCGTTCATCTCAAATTATTTGTTATCATTATATAGATTATATACATGTATATATATATATATATATATATATATATATATATATGATTATGGGCTATAAAAAAGAGAACTGAGCACAGATTGGACGACCGTTGGTCGCCATGTTCTGAGTTATGCCAGCACGCACATGTGCAGGAAAATTTTCTGAACGCCTTTTTAGCATTGAGTGACGCAACTGTAGAAACTCTAGCCCTTGTAAGCTATGTGCGAAATATATGCAGTATTCCACATAAATTTTAAATGAAACTTTTGATCGGTGATCATCAACATATACATATTCATTATGCAGTATATTTAATAAGTATGACATGTATTCAAAAGCATTTTGAAGGGAAGGGTGGAGGGATTCGTGGGTGCCAAATATATTTATAATAAGGGAGAAAACGAAAGAATTTTGCTTGATTTCGCCACGTGCGTGGAGGGAAGGGAGTGATAAGGCTGTGGGAGGCACTTGGTAAATATAGGGGGGAGGGCTGTAGGGGACAAAAAATGTTTATATCAAGGGAAAAAACGAAATAATTTTAAGTTATTTCGTGGGGGGGGGGCTAGCCATAAAAAAGGGGGGGGGGGTAGGAGGACCGTATTGTTTATAAAAAGATTAAAGAATTGGCGTGTTTTTAACTTTTTTTAACACGAAATTTTGTTCCAAAAAGTATCAGTGAGGGGGAGTGGGGTAGCGAGGGGGGCTATTACTTACGCCTTACACAAACTAACTTTATACTGTAGGAAGATGTATATATATATATATATATAGTAAGATATATATATCTTCTTATATTATATAGTTATTTTGGTGGGTTTGTCCACCCCCCCCTCAACACCCCTCATGGTCCCCCCCACGCCCCCAACAAAATAAGGGAAAATTCTTCATATTTCTCTGGGAAATCAACCCAACTAAAAATGTGTAAGACCCCCTCACTACCCCCCACGCCCCCCTCACTACTTTAATGACCCCGCCCAATACCCCCCCACACAATAAGGTAAATTTCTCTCTTTTCTTCGTTATTCAAAGAAATTAGTAATACCTAATCCCCCCACATCCCCCCCTACTACCCCCCAGAAAACTTATAAATATAACTAAAAATTCCATAATAACTCTATTTTGAGACGACCCCCCTG
>JAPYYV010023144.1:0-10687 GCA_030522625.1 Copidosoma aretas
CGTACTATAATACTGGGGGGGGGGGGGCTCGATTTATGGCCGCGCGAATTATTTACGGCAAAACGCCAGCAGCAGCTGGCCCTCCACTTCACTCGCTGCTGCCACAGCTGCCCGGCCGCGTGAGAGATTTGTCTCTGCTAATCACTCGCATTAGCAGGGCTTGCGTTTTTTTTCGCGAAGCGAGTCCGTGACGGGGGAGGGGGGGGGGGCAATCGCTACGGATCGAAACGAGGGAAGGAAAAGGCAAACACGAGATCGGAGGCACTCGAGAGAGCTCGCGGAGAGGGGGAGTTTCCCATGCGTACACTGCGTGCTCCCAAAGGGCATCGATGAAACTCGTATCGGCGGCTCCCGCGGCTTTTCGAAATCAAACGCAAAAAGCCCCGGCCAAGTGGCCTTCGCTCGCCAATGCAATGCCTATACGGTGCGCAGTGTGTGTACACACAGGCAGAAGAGCCAAGTGGATTGATAACAATTCGAGAGACCTCGATGCGGAGGGAGAGGAGTGGCCTGTTGTACGTGTATTATATATACATACGCACGGCAAACAGCGGCCGGGATTATTCCGAGCATCGCGACAACAACGGGGCAATTTAAACATTTTAAAGGCAATCGCGCGCCGCCGCTGCTGCTGCTCCGGCCGCGTGCAGTGTTTGCCTCGCTCCGCTCGTACAATAGTACGCAAGTTCGCAACGGCCGTCCTCCTCGTCATGCAGATGCACCATATGCTCGCTTATGGTTACGAGCCAATTGAGAATAATGAAGTTCGCCCCCTCTCTTCTCATCGTCCGATCGGAGCGGGGAGAGAGAAAGAGAGAGTGACTCATTGTTTAAAGTTCGAGCGGGAGGAGTTGCTGCTGCTGCTGCTGCTTATGTAGTATAGCACGGTGTACTGCGGGGCAGGGTACAGCAGAAGCTGCTTCGTCGTATACCCTGTACGCGCTCGATCGAACAGATTTTAAAGAGGCGAGTCTCTCCGTGTGTATGTTTGTGCGCGCGGGGAGATGGAGAGAGAGAGAGAGGGAGTGAAAAATTTTGCATGGCAGAGGGACGCCGCCGCCGCCGCCGTTTGGAACGTAATGAATGTAAATAGGACGGTCCATTGTGTGGGTGAGCACGTTGGGGTGTGTTTGCGCGAGTCGAAAGCGCGCTCGTCGATTCCTCCGCAGAGAGGCGAAGAAGAAGAAGCGGGAGGATTGGAAGGTAAAAAAAAAGTTGGGGGGGGGGATGGACGACGAACGGAGCCGAAGACAAAAGGACGGGGAGAGCCGGATGAAAAGTTTGAGAGAGCCGGCCTTGAGTCCGTATTTTTTTTACCCGTCCTTTATTTTCGATTGTACGTGCAGTTGAAAAATCGAATTCGCGAACCTCGGATTGCCGCTGGTGCTGTATAATATACGTCCGCGGGGGGGAGCTTATCGAGCGGACGAAGGTGGGGAAAAAAGGATCTCGCGGCGGGGCCGTGTTATCGACGACAACAGCGGCGGGATTCGATTAAAACGGGAAAAACAGTTGCCGAGAGGGCTGCTTACAGGTGATGCGTGTACGGGGTGTATTATTAATAACAGACCGCCGCGCGGAGGAGCAAAGGGGAGAGTTTTTCGCTCTGCGTACCCGTATACATCCTTCCTCGCTCCCCCGCGTGCGTACGAATAAACAGCTGCACAACGCGATACGCTATTTATGTAGAAGCGCGGAAAGAGGAGCGAATCCTCGGGGCGTTTTTACTTGACGGAAAACGATGATAATTGATCGCAATGGGCACGCACGCACGCGCACCCCGCGCTATCATAGTATACACACGCGACACGCGTTCGTACGTGATTGCAGCGAGGCGTCAATCGTAGATTAATTAATTAATACATCGTCGTTCCTCCATACGTATATATTATGTACGCGCCGTCAGCGTAAAATCGCTGCAGAGTCGAGGAGTCATCTCTTAATTAGATAGGCAGACATATAAGCTGGCGCAGCTTAATCGCCTTACGTGTCGCAATTAGCGCTAGGCTGCCTGTATGCCATGCAGGTACGTGTGTATGTGGCGGATAGGGGGAGGGGGGGGTACACGCCTTCGCACGTGCACTACACTGTGTTTAGTGATAAGCGTATGTGCCTGGGCTGTATACGAGGATGAGGAGGAGGACTATCAAGTAAAACACACGTGCGTACATACGTGTGCCGGAGAGCACGGAGATAGGCTGAGCGCCGGGGGATGGTGGCTCTTTTAAAAATTAATGGAGAAAGTTAATTAGCGCGGGCCGGAGCTGCTGCTGTGGTTTTTCTTGAGATGCATAAGCCTGCGCCTGCACGGCGATGGCGCAACGCGATACGTCTGATGTGTAATATACACGCTAATTAAAATTATGTAAGGCTTTTAATTGATTTTAGAATGAAAGAACACGACGTGCAGTGTACGCGTCGGTATAGACAGAATCTCGTTCGCGCGGCTGCGATTCTTCCGTTTGTTGTACGCGTCCCCGCTGTCGAAAGTCGCTTTTCGGCCCGTGTGTTCGTTCACTTGTCAATACGAGCGGTCTCCATTGTAGGTGCGATTACGCTATCGAGATCATTTGGTTTTTTTTGAGATCGGAAACCCGTTGTTGCATAATACACGAGATGATGCGGATTTCGCGAATAGGTATACGATGGTAATTTGATGCAATGGTAATTAATTAAATACAAGAACAAACTTCGTCACCGAAGTACACGTTGGCTGCGGTTCCATTATCCGATGGAGATTTTTTCCATACACAGAATACGACGCCGCGCGACGAAGGAGAGCCGCTGTGTGACTTATACGGCTCTATTATTAAGCTTAATTAGTTGGCCGGGCCATTGAAAAGGGAGAGTGGATGGAATTTTGTATTGCTATTATTTATTAGTGTAGATTCCGAGCCACGATAAATCAACCTACCTGTATGATGTACAGTCGGTGAGAATTTATTTTTAATTAAAAATATCGCAAAAAAAAAAACTACACCCGCCTACACACTTTGAACATTCACGTGTGGAAGAATAATGAGAATATGAGAGCACCCGACCGTCCTCGCAAACGTAATGCCCACAACAGCACCAGCCGCGCGCCGTCCCGCACGAATGGGCGCGTTTATGCAGCGCTTGCGCAATTTTTCCGTCACAATTAGCACCCGCGCCGCGAGCTCAAAGTACATACCCGCTAATCTAATGTGAAGAGGCGCCGCACAGCTCCGCAAAGAAATTGCACGACGATTGCGAGCGTAAACGTGCATAATGGGCTAATCAACGGCTGGAATTTTGTAATTGTATTATCATCATCGCGAGTGACAAAAATTACACGGTAGTGGGTAATGGGGAAAAAAAAAAAATGTGATGCGTACATATTTTCTCGCGCATGTAAATGAAATTCGCATGTAAATTTACCTTGCGGGAGTGATCGATCAAAATCAGGTCAACATGCTGTTTTGGCAAGGCATTAATTTTTAATTTTTATTTTTTTGAAGGGTTGAATAAACACCGCGTTAATGATGCAATCGTAAAAATTAACCAGCGCACGTCGCCTCTATTTACTTACTCCTCGTGGATAAACGTATACGAACGAGCGCTCGCTTCGTTATACATCATAACTCTCTCGTGCCGCTCACATGTACTCCAGCGATGCCTGCAAAATTTAATGCGACGCGCATTGAACGGACAAAGCAGCGGCAACGATATCGACGCAAACCAGCTCTATCAAACGCTCGTGCGATAATCGACAAATCCATCGGATATATACGTGTGTACATTATGCACGGACGAGTCGCACCACCGATTTCCAAGCTAATCGAGCACTTTTCATCAAACGAAGCGTTGTTTCAACAACAACAATAATAACAACACCAGCTACGGCGATGCGCAAACGAAAACAACGAGCATAATCAATCATCGCTCGCTCGCGTTTTGTTTATCCAACGACTAATTAGTCCTCGGTATGTGTAAGATATGTATACATATAGCATTAACGAGCCGTGTCTATAATATATATCCCCGAAAGGCTTTCTCAATCCTTGCGCCATATACATACAGAGCTCCGCGTGTATTGTGTACATTATATACGTATCGCACACCGGCGAATAAGAATATATACCTCCTCTCCTGGGGATCTAATTGCGCGCGAAGACAATGAAGACACACGAAAACAGCGAGATAGGCTCACGGCTCTCTCTGCTCGAGCACCACGTACGGAGTGTGCAGATACATACATATAAGTATATATATATATATGTATTTTACTATACTCGTATCTCCCTCTCGTCTTGATTTGGATTTCAAAGTTACAAATGATTTATCTTCTAATTGCATGTCGTGATTGCCGGGAGCCGGAAGCCAAGGAGGTGCCCTCCTCCCCATCACCGGTATAACCCCTCGCCTCTCTCTCTCTCTGCTCGCGTCACTCGTGTGCCGTAATCAAAACGTCGTCTCTCTCTCCCGCTCATTAATCATTCGTCGTTCTCCCGCTCTCTGGTACAGTGATTTTGTGTGTACGTGGGCTGTGTTGCCTGGGCTCCGTCTGTATTATAACGTTTCGAGCTCGTGCAGTGTATGTATGCGCGCGTGTTTGGACGTATAACAGAGGTGCGAAGCCGTTTCGGTAGAATTAATGGGATTTTTCGTGCAGCAGGTATACTTACTGTAGTATATATACGCCGCGAGCAAGTGTAATAATAAGCATAATACACCCAAATGAAAATGTTACCATCCGTACGTATGTAAGTATTGTATACGATACGAGAGCCGGCCGGCCTTTTTTTTTCACACACCGAGCGAGAGTGAGAGACAAACGTAATTGTGCCTTTCACACAGCGGAGATAAGGTGGCGTATATAACTCGATTGAAGAGTACAACGATCATTGCGACGACGCAAGGAGCACACGCGATCGGCCGGTATGGTTGTTTTTGAAATTCAGAAATCACGCGCGTGAATATCGTCATTGCTGCTGATGCTCCCCCCGCTGAACGTCCAATCGGAATAAATGACAGGGCACGGGGTGCAGGGTGTATGCGGTGTACGTATACTCGTGCGTGCGCGCGACAGATAAGGCGATCGTCTAATTAACCGACACTTGAGATGGGAAGCGCGTCGCGACTGATAAATAATTCTCCGGGGAGCAGAATCTGCACACACGCAACTGAGGGGATACCATATAATATAGGGGGGAGTGGAAAAACTAGATCGATATTTCCACGGGTATAGCCGTGTGTTGTGGATTTTCCGTGCGGGTGTGAATAAATATATATTCTGGGTACGCCTCAAATATTTGTCCGACTAATGGTCCGCCGTCTGGATTTTTGTGCCGTTTGTGGGGGGTTTTGCCGTCTTTTTTTTTTTTTTTTTTCTTTTTCTCCCCCTCCGCTGTCTGTAGCAGTTTATAAGGGCGATACGTGTTTTGTCGATGATGGGCGACTTGGTCTTTGACGCGTAGGAGGGTTTTTATTAGACGCTTTCCAGAGACGGGTGGGAAACGAGGAGGCCGAAAAATGTGGAGCTCTGTGGGGATTCGGGCTAATAATGTTTGCACGGGTGGCGGGACACTTGTTTGTTGCCAAATATTGGGATTCGTTGGAGTTCTTTGGTTTGGTTTTTTGTTTTGCGTTGTATGTGTATATAACTATGAGTTGGCGATTCACGATATATTTGCGAATAAAAATGCATCCAACTTGATTGAATTTTCTTTTTGCTCGTTCAAAGTGGGACGGTTCCTCGGTACACTTGTCGGTGTTAAAAACTTTTATTTCAAACATATATTCAACATCAAAGGATAAACACAATGAAAAAGTATTTTACCAAGTCGGTATTTATTCAATACTTATTTGAATTAAAACCAATAAGAAAAAGAAAAAAAAAAGAAAAAAAAAAGTTTCGTACCGAGCTGACGAGTGGTTACACGTTAATATTTTTTGTCTTAGTTATTGTTTGAGCCATTTTGCACTGCACGATTACTATCCTCTTCCGATTATAATGTAAATCGCTAAAATAGCTCACATCTCGAACCCCAATCTTTTCTCGAATGGTTAAAAAAATTCAAGACTCTACCGACTGAACTATAAACAAGCTGGCTGATTTACTCGCCTAACAAAGAACAGCTATACCCACACAATAGTACTGGCTACTAGAAAGCAGAACGCCATCTCCTACTTATCTTTTTCCTCTTCCACCCACTACACGCCACGACCTCGCCCGGCCGAGTATTTTTTTTTAGTCCAGCATCGACGTCTCATTCGAAATTTTACGAGCTCAATTATATATAATCCCCTCATTGATAGAGCGCATGAATCACCGGATTGTCCGCAAGAAGACTATCGAATAACTGCGAGCAGAGCTCGTCGCTGACTGATGTATGTCGTGCTTATCGTAGAATTGGAACGAGAAGTCGCTCGCCCGATATAATTGTCAATCTTATCACCGATGCAGCCGCCGCAGCTTCTGTGAATCGTGAGCTGTCGATTAAATTGTTGCATGATTAAAATTATTAGACAGCACAATTGCGCTTCGTCGAATCGAAAAAAGCGCGGAGAGGACGCGATTCGTGACTAATGCGGATCTGGAAAGTTGTCGATCAATGATCCACAACAACAATGGAGAAAACGCTCGACCCCTGGCAATATCCCCCGGTGATTAATAATTAAAAAGACGTATCTTTCGAGCGCGTATATGCACTCACGGCATTAATAACCCGATCACCGGGTTATCTCGGAGAGCAACGCGCGTTACCCCAACGTATAGCACGGATATCAACTTGTGCACACTCCAACCTCGGACGCGCCGCAAATAAACGCAGCGCCGATCGCAAACCGACCGCTCGGAAAAAAAAAAAAACAACCCTACCCGTGCGCATCTCGTTTAGAGAATACACGACCCTGCAGACGGCCAGCCGGGTTACCTAACGCGGCGCGAAACGACCGATAATGGAAAGCCAGGAGCCGGCATCTCATCAGCAGCAGCGACGGTGGCATCGCCCCCTGTGCACGGAGTTATTACTCCCCTGCCTCCCTTGCCCCGTGCACCGTACAATACACCAGCTCGTCTCCGCCACACACACACACACGATCGGGGCTCGTCCTCCACCTCGTCCGCAAAATTTCTAGGCTGATCATGCCACGTCAAGTTCCGTCCCTCTCGCTCCTTCGCCCGACTCGCCGATGCAGCAGAGCGCGTAGCGAAGGGGACCCACCAGGGGGAGGCGAATGATCATCGCATCCCTCGGCATAATCGATACGAGCGTCCGTACGCTCACGTATAATACGTGTACAACGAGTGGAAGCAGCGGAGTCTCCGTCGGGGGGGCGACCATTAATTTCGTCGAGTAGCCGTGGCCGAGAATTTTCGGACGGCGATGATCCTCGAAACAACGAGGATCATGCGGTGGCGGTGGTGGTGCGCCCAAGGCGATAAACCATACATACACGAGGTATCGTTCGACTCTCCGTTTCGTTCTATGTAGCTATCGGATAGCGCGCGACGCAAAAATCCAGCGTACAATCATCAATCACACCGATCGATAATTATTACGCAAGTCCGGTACTTTTTCTCCTACTCCGACGCACACACGGACACACAGAGACCGGTACATTGTGATTAATCGAGCTCTCGAATTATGCAAGACCAGTCGACGCGCCATCGACAGCCTCCCCGAAGCGACCCATTAACTTTCCACCATCATGACCGTACTATGTGTAGATACGAGCATCGGCAAAGCCTGTACTCTTTCGCAAGCTCCTGTCGTCGGCTCGCTCCCGCGCCAACGTGTGCAGTATGCATTGTACCACGTACGCGGATGCGGGCGGCGCTCGTATGTAGCAGCAGCAGCAGCGCCAAAGGGCCTCTGCATCGGCCGATCGATTATACACCGGCGTGGGCACACTACTAACGCCGTCTCTGCAAACGGTGTGTATAGTACAGCGCGGCCATCGCCGTGTGGGCTCCGACGCGTATATATATATGTACCTACCCCGGCGGGTGCCAAAGGGTGAAAGGGGTGCAGAGGGCAGTGTATTATAGTAGCCGGAGGGAGATCGGCGGGCGTTCGGGCTTCGCCTCGGGCCGTGGCTCGGACAGGAGCCCGCCCCATTTGGATTTTCGACGGGCGCGCTCCGATCGACCGTGAAAATCGCGCCAAGTGTGGGATTTTCGAACGAGCGCTCTCGCACACCCAACGATCGCTGCAGCCCGGCGGGAGAAGAAGCCCGTACGGGCCGACGATTGTAAACCCGCGGCTCGCACGCGGCCACAGCATCGGCCGAATTTTTACATTTTCATCGCGATCGGAGCGAGCTTTCGCCGGCCTACGCGCAAGCTGGGGGCTGCCCTTTCCGTGCGCGTTTCTCGAGGGGCGGCCTTTGTTGCCTAGCCCTCGTACCCAACACACCACCCTGATCCGTTCGATTTAGGAGAGAGCGTGTACCGTGCTGTGTTATACTTTTCAGCGCGGACGGCCGGTCCGGAGCTTTTGTGCGAGCGACGATGAATGGGAGCCTGACCCTTTCGGCCCTCTCGGGGTCTTCGGCTTTCCGCTGGATCGCGGGGGGGATCGATTACCGCGCCCCGGCCCTTCTTCCCCCGACCTTTTCGGATTTCGCGTTAAAATTAATGTAACGCGTACAGTGATACTCGGCTCCCCTCTGCATGTATCCACGCATGTAAATCGTTATATAGACGCAAAGTCACGCCCTGACGTCGCGTCGCGATGAATTCCGATCGATCGGGCCGTCACACGCGTGAATTCGTACACACACATCGCGGCGCGGCTCGATTGCATTATACCGCCGCGGACACGTTTCGTATCAATTATTTGATCCGCCGGGAACTCGCGCGCGCGTTTATGACGGATATATTATGAGCGCGGTGCGCTCGATGGCGTTACAGATTCGATGGGCGTTCGGCCCGCGTGTGTTTGCCAATAAACACGTGGGTGTGTGATTAAATCGCTTTGGAGCGCCCGGGGATATTGCCCATGAACGGTGGAGGGATTAAACGCTCGCAACTGCATTATACGGCCCCTAATGGGGTCAAATATTATTGGTCCGATTCGGTTGTTCGGAAATTTATTGCGAAAAATTCAAGCGACAGGGGTGTTGGAATATTTTGAACAGTAGACAAAGTGTATACGACGTACAGGGCAGGCAGGAAAACGTACACACTGCATGCATAATACAATGGGGCAGGAAAAGGAGAAGAAGAGGGGCCCCCAACGGTCGCGCGGCAGCGGCAGCACCTCGTTAATTACGACTGGGAAACGTTAATCCGGATTTTCCGAGGCTGTAATTAAGAGCCGGCGAGGCCAAACAAACTTCTTTCCCATCCCCCCCCCCCCCCTCGTGGCTGCTGTTACCATCCGCGTCCCTGGGAGCGATAATGCACTTTCGCGATGGGCTTTTCATCGTTACACACGGCTGGCGCTCGATTTTGTTGGTAATTAAAATATAGGGCTTACGAGGGGTGGAGGCATCAGGGAGGGCCCCAGCCGATTTCCATTTTCGGGGACACGGAACGCCGGAATAATCCGGCTACTCCCCCCCAGACTCGCCGGTGAATTTTCGCGAGCGGACGGCCCGGTCCTGCTGCTCGCGCTGTATACGTATTGTATAATACTCACGCGTGATTTCTCTCTCTGCGTGTGTTTGGCTGTCGAGTGGTGCCGTTCGTGTGTATATACATACAATCATGTTTTGAGAGAAGTGCAGGATAGTTACCTGAAACAGAAAACGTTGGGAAAAGTTAAACCGGGCGATCAGTCGTATAAACGAATTTGTATTTGTGGCGATGATAAAGATAAAATTAGTGTATTACACTGTTCAAAGTCTGAATTATTAACATAAAAAATCTGTTTGAAATTGAACAGAATACACACGCTTTGTTTGGATTATATTTTAGACGAATTTCATGTTAAGAGTACAACAATCTTGTGTTATTAAGGAAGCTACTGTTGTCATATCTTAAACAACACAAACTTTGTGTACAAAGTACAACTATTGCTTGAACAAAAGTACACTAATTTCGGGTAGTGTTTACTAATAATGTGTAATAAGAAGCTATAGTGCACCATAGTCACCATATTAATAATTACAATGCATCCAAGAGTAGAGGCATTATTTAAATAGGGATATCTAAAAAAAATTTATTTACACTATATAACAAAAGTTTTGACTCGCAATAATAAAATTCGTTGTTTATAAACATGGCCTTCATCAAATATCGCAGTTTTTGTGGAATGGCCTACGTACGTTATTAAAAAGTACCCTGTTGATGTTTCGAGTGTTGACAATGATGTTACATTGGTTCATTGGTTGTCAATTATTCGTAAATGTTCATTAATTTATGTGTATATTCTATCATAAATAACTCAATATGAAGATATGAAGACAAAATTATTGTATACCCTATTATTTTATTACATTATATACGTTTAAATTATTAAAAACTATTCTATTTAAGTTTTAAGTGTAAGATAAGTCTACTCACGAAACGTAATCTCATTATTTCTTACTCCGTTGTTGATCACTCCCTGCTCAGGATGATATACGTGTTCACTCGATGAATCACTAGATCACACTGTTAACAAAACATCAGGTGAGGTGCGCAGCTCATTGCGCAGTATAGAGTGCGCACCTCAGCTGGGTCACTGACCACTGACTCACTCAGCTGACTAAGATGACAGTGTGATCTAGTCATTCG
>JAPYYV010023148.1:0-13374 GCA_030522625.1 Copidosoma aretas
GGGCGATCACAACAGTCCCTCGGGCGTTGCTTCGCAAACGCCCTCGGGCCCAGGGATTGCCCTGGCGACATGCGCCACCAGGTACGAAATATACTATTTTTACTTGGTTTTGAAATATTAAGAGAAAATTAGTTTACAGTGTTCAAAAATGTTTTAACTCAATAAAATGAAATGCGTTATTTATAAACATAGGCTTCATGAAATATCTCAGTTTTTGTGAAATAACCCATGTAAGTTATTAAAAACTACTCTGTTAAAGTTTCGAGTGTTGTCAATGATGTTAAATTGGTTGTCAATTATTCGTTGATGTTTATTAATTTATTTAAATGTATATTATATAGTAAAATAACTAAATTTAAAGACATTAAATTATAACTTATTATTGTATCATATTATATACGTATACGTTATTAAAAACTGCTCTTAAGTGTAAGATAAGTCTACTTACGAAACATAATCTCCTTATTTCTTACTCCGTTGCTGATCGCTTACTGCTCCGTTGTACGTGTTCACTCGACGAATGACTAATTCACACTGTTAACAAAACATTAGGTGAGCTGCGCAGCTCATTGCGCATAGTATAGAGTGCGCACCTAAGCTAGGTCACTGACCACTGAGTACTGACTCACTCAGCTGACTAAGCTCACAGTATCATCTAGTCATTCGTCGAGTGAACACGTATTATACTATTATACTGAGCAGTAAGCGATCAACAACAGAGGAAAGAATACTTAACGAGTTTATGATTTGTGAGTAGTCTTATCTTATGCGTATATAATGTAATTATATAATATAATAAGTAATACAAATAACACATTAATAATGTGTACCTAGTAAATTCAATAATGTAACGACATAATATATACATGAGTAATTTCACGAAAAACGGGATATTATTGTGTGTGAAATAGGATTTTAAAAATTTAGTGTTTGGAATTTATTATTTTTCTTACGTTATGTGAGGTTCAAACTAGCTGGAAACTTTTAGGCCCAACTTTGTTGTCATTTTTAGAAAACTCATGTTCATTCAAATGGTATTTTTTTTTTAAATTCAAAAAAGCATCACGGCAATGACAGGTATTGGTACTTTTTTTGCAATTCTGAAGCCCCAAATGAGAATTTTTCAGTAAAACTTAATTTATAACATGTGCGCACCAGAACTCTTCGTACACGATAGTCTCTAAATCGATAATTAAACATACTTCTGAGATCAGGGGTATTACGGTAATGACCGCTTATTTTAGTCAGCAGAACTCTCTATATTTGCGGTGATACAACGAGTAGCCACGTTTGAATTTCTACTTGAAAAAAAGTGGTCAGTATGCCTGTTTGCTCCACTATATCAAATGATAAAATTTGTCTGGTACTATGTAAATGCCAAAACTAAGCTTCACTATTAAAACGCCTTGTACACTTTCAAAAATTATTTTTTTTATCGTCTTATACTACAAGAAGGGGGTGCTAGACGGTTCAGATTTTTGGAAAACACGTCCTAAAAAAATTAAAAAGTTGTCGCATAGGCAGGATAAGTCGCTTTAAATGAAATTTTCAAATGCTTCGCATTACGGTAATGACATTTTAATCTGTTTTTTTATCTTACACCCACACAAAATTTTTTCGACTTGATTTTAAAAGGGCTTTTTAGAGAAAATTAGTTTACACTATTCAAAAACAGTTTGGACTTAAAATAGTAAAAGGCGGTGTTTATAAACATAGGTTTCATGAAATATCGAAGTTTTTGTGAAATGACTCATATGAGCAAATCTCTGTAACCTTTAATTTTGAGGTAAAAAAAAGTAGAATCTCTAAATCTTAGAACACACTCATGAAACTTTGTGTGAAGTTTTGTTATTAATTCTAGAAGTAATTAAAACTATGTACGTCATTTTTTATAGCATGCTCTAGAAGTTATTAACAATTGTTTAAATAAATAAAAAAATTATGGAACTTTGGTTTGGACAATTTTTTTTCTTGTAATTTCGCTAATTTTAAGAAGAAAAAGTATCTTGTAAATTTTTCTAAAATTGCTTTTTAAAAAAATTACGAAGTTTTTTAATTTCAAAATTGAGCATTGTGTCGCACGCTCGTGAACAAAAAATTAATTTTTTTTCAGATTTATCATTCAGACTATTTTTTTCTGATTGTTTGGCTTATTTTAGAAATAAAACATCTCTTGTCATTTTTTCTGAAATTATTTCCTTAAATATTTATGATTTTTTGAAAAACAGTACTTTTTCACTTCAGCGAACAAAACCAACTTTTCCTACAAATTCTCCAAACGTAACCAAACGAAATATCAAGATATGCCCTTTTAGTGAAAATGTAGGGTCACAGCTTTAAGCCTTCACCATTTTTTTTCTTTTTTTCTGTACTTAAGGAGCACATTAAAATTCGTGAATGTATTCTACAAAACTTATAAACAGTTAGTTCTCTGTAAACTTTCGAATCATTCGGAGCAATGCTCCATAAGTTATCGCACCTCAAAGAAACGAGTTTTTAAAAGACACATCTGAAATTAAGCGTTTTTGTCACTTTTTAGCTTTAATGTTATATAATCAAATAATAAAAGCTATATAATGCCTCTTATTTGATTTTTATGTATATTGAGACCTATAGGATAAATCTACACTTTGAGAGTGGGAAAAAATAGTTATTTGTTCGAATACTGCAACCGGGACGGACATTTTAAAGGTCTAGAGATTTGCTCATATATATATATATATATATGTATATATATATATATATATATATATTTACGGTGTACATAATTATAGTTGTATGCATAACAATGAGCAGCTCTGCTCTGAACTAGGAACTTATAGAGAATTAGGCTCCGCCTTATCTCCTCGATAATTATACTTAACACTTGCTTGTTCCATGTACTAAGCGTATAACCTACTTTTGTTGAAAGGGGTTGTTTTCTTTTTACCAGATTTCCGTATTAATTAAGTGGGGACGTTATAATTTTGACATCAATGTAAAACGAGATCTTGAAAAAGTCTTGGTCTTGACATGTTGATCTTAATATTGTCTTGTATACTGTCTCGCATATCTTGTCTTGATATTAGTCCTAGTTTTCAATACAAGACAAGACCAAGATCAAGATTGTCTTGGGTCTTGTAAAATCCCTATCTATACCCGAGCGACTCTATTATTATCGGCTGCACTACTCTTTTCTTTATCAATAAGCACTAAGAACAAATAAATTACCAAAAGTTTTTCCACGTTAGATATGAATAATTTCAAGCTCAAACAATACACAATACAAATTTGAAAATACAAATCAGCGCGGTCGAGTTTTTTAAACGGATTGCCTATTAATACCCTATCGGAATTGCAAAAATGAGGGAGGTATAGAAAAGGAGAAGCGAAGATAGATAACCGACCCCCTCCCCGCATTCGACGACTGACAATAAGCTCGAGCATCGCGGTGCGCATCGATTTCCATGCAAATGACCATACCGCGAGGTCGCGAAAACGCACTTGCGCCCGCCACTCGTCATTTTTTCATAGACACGTATCCATGCGTACAATACACGTATAGTATTACTAACAACAGCAGGAGCAGCAGCAGCCGCGGTAGCACGAGCGTACAAGGTACATGGCGCCTCGATTTTTATAATATAAATACCCTAAGTAGAGGTATAGGCTGCCGAAGCATATTATTGTCTTTCTCTCTCTCTCTCTCTTGGCTCCCGAGAACAGCCGAGAGAACCAGTTATGCGAAAGCTAGGAGTAGCTACCCGCGCATATTATAGTCACGGTTTTCCATTGCAAAAGCAGAGGGGACACAATATATGCATATATATCACAGTATAGAAGCTCATGCGCGAAAATTCAAATGAGCCGGAACGAGCTGTGCAGCAGTGCTGGTGAGCTGTAGTTATACGATGGAGAGGCATAAAATTTCTTAATTATCTTTATGCGCCGCGGCGAGAAACTAGTTTCGATTCGACTGCTGCTTAGAATGGCCTCCTCCCCCGCCCCGTTTTGCTTATGCTTATTAGGCCCGCGAGTACACTTTATATTTATAAACGGTGGATCGACCACACCGAGCGAGGCTATTCTATTATAAGTACCCATACGCCCCTATATACATCGGCGCATTAAACTTACATATTCACCTCTATACGACCCGGCATTACTTCTCGTAACCATATTACATACCTGCGCGACCATAGTTGTTGGGAATTTTCGATGGCCCCTAAACGGCTCCTATAACGATCCTTTATTCAACTCGATTCGCAACGCGCGCGCGCGCGCTATCACGAGTAAGTAATCGTCATCGGTCCTCGCATCGGCTCATTACGCATATAGTTATTACGCGGCAACGAAATACTCTGCCTGCACGCGCCGCTGCTGGGGAAAAATTTACGATTCCCGGTAACGAGATTTATCCAATTGCCCATTATAACGCGTGCACGCGAAATCGCCGGAGAGGAAGAAAAAAGAAACGACCGCGTAAACGGATCCACCGCCGCGAGCGCTCCGTGTACGTGCGGGTATTAAAGTAAAGCGAAGAAGAGGCGCCCCGGTCGGGAAAAAACGAGCGCGCCACGGCGGTGGGAGGCAAAGAGCGCTTCGTTCGCGGGGCGATATTAGCATATAGCAGCGTGACTCCGCGCGCGGCGTCCCCGCGATATCCCCCTCCTTCTCTCATCTGAATAAATATCGTATTATAATTAAAAGGAATCGCCGGACTTATAAATCAATGCGGGTCGGTTTATATATCAGAGGGAGGGAGTGAGCAAAGGTGTGTGTGTGTGTGTCCGTGTATTATCTCCCTCCCACTCGCATAATGGGGGGCACCGTGGGGGGGCCGCGCTCGGCTTTTGTGGGCTCCTATGCTAATGGCACTCTCTCACGTGAGCTGCTGGCCTCCTCGCGATCTCGCTCACGTTGTGTGAGGATCGAGAGATAACGAATGACGGAGGGTAGTCTCCGCTGAAGGCCGAACGGTGCCGAAAAGTGTCTTTGTGGTTCTGATAGCGTACGAGAGGATTCAAAAAAAATTTTGTTTTCTTATCACTGCGCGTAGCTTTCGGCGAGGGATATAATTTTTTTTGGCGTATATGTAGGTATGTAGGTTCGAAAGTGGTGGGTGTTGTTGTTTTTTGCGTTGACTATATGTTTACGAGTCTATTATACATACATATATTTTTTTGGATAAATTCACAGGAATATTGTGTGATTTTAATGGTTGGTCCGATTTTTGGCTTGTATTTTATAAAGTCCGTATTGTTTTATTTGCATGAAAAATGTGGATTTGGAAAAAAAGTCGCCCTTTCATAACTGATACCTGAAAAATCATCTCCCCTTCGAGAGAAAAAAATTCGACAATCAAGCCGAGCAAACAATAGAGCAAGTAGGTACACCCCTAACAATCTCGCAGAACAAGTTGTCTACAAGCGCGGCGCGGCTCTGTATGAGAAATGACGGAGGAGCCGAGAAAATATGGGCCAGAGAGCACAAGCTCGATTGCAAAGAAACTTTTCTAGGGTCTAAGGTAGGGGGGGAAGGGTGGACCGCTGCAACCGATCCCCTCGCGCATGCATGCAGGCGGTGCCGTCTGATGTTCGCCGAGCTTGGGCTTATCAATTTGTTAAGCGGGCGAGCGAGCGAGCAAAGGGCGCCAGGCTACGATAAATAACGCTGCTTAATATGAGCCTTGGCGCCCACCCCCGTACACATGCTCCACCAACACCACTGGACAACAACAACAACAACAACAGCAACTAGTAGTTGTAGGTATCATACGTACATGTATACACACACTTGCAAAATCCGTCCGGTACTTTATTGATCCATCGATCAGCACGGGTGGTGGTACTACACTTGGAGTTGGTGGTTGCACAAACACGAACACACACACAGCCCTGCCCGACTCTCCTCGAGAGCGTGCGTGACTCCTCGGCGCTCGATCCTCTCCCCGGCTTTGATTCACCGTGGGACATGTACGATAATTTGTAAGCTCGATGAGAGATCATAACTCCCGATGAAACGCGCGCGAGAGCAGCCGCCGATATCGGTCCTCCGTGACTCCGTCCGTCCGTTCGTATGGCTCGTAAGCAAATTTTTTTCGTGCCACACCCCCCCCCCCCTCCCTTCTCTGGCTTCGTTGTTATTAGTATTATTATTTTATTTTTGGCTCTCCAGCCGGTCTGAAAGATGGACTTGGGATCGCAAGTGGGTACCTCCGATGCCGAGCGATACTCTTGACGGTTACGAATCGTTGATCGGCGTATCTGTGATCATGCAAATTGCCGTCCGCTCGACCTTGAACCCTTATTGCAGGATGGACTCAATACGCGAGCTTATGCCATTTCTCGCTTCGGTGTGTATACGGAATGATTGATATGTAAATTCTCATACAGCACAGGTTCAAATGGGGATTATTGTACATCAGCAGCGCATGTGTGTATGAGTGTGTATGAATCCAGATTGAATCAATTAAAAAGATAATAGCACGAGCGAGCATGACAAAAGTATGGAAGCAGAGGGACGAGTTCATCGGTCGAACTCTCTCGCATTGTGCTGCTGAAAAATTCCGGCTCCATCAATCAAGCAAAGGCGCCGTTTTTTTTTTTTTTTTTTTTTTTTTCCTCCCCCCCGTCCCTTTCTTTATTTTTTTTAATAAATTTCCGGCACGATTGCGTTTCCCCCCCAAACTCTTTGAGGTGCCAAAAGGGAAGAGGAGGAAAAATTACAGAGCCGAGGCGAAAGGAGGATCGTAACGGGGATGAGAGCCGCGCTATTGTGACGCGAACGGTAGTTTATTTTGCCGGGCGGCATTTCGCTGCCGAGACAAATTAACAGCCGGGGCAAGTATACCACAGAGGAAGGAGGAGGAGGAGGAGGACGCGTGTGCAGTTGGTGCACGCGAACGAGCGTATGATAGGGGGAGAAGGAGGAAGAGGGCCCGAGCGCGCGATTAACAAAGCCCGATACAAATTAGATTAAATCGCCCGAGGGGGGCGGCGTTCGCTCGCTTTCTGGTCCTGTGGTGGTACTTGTATCCGTACTGCTGGTGCGCCTCTCGAGATAAAAATAAGAGGAGTACCGTGCGCCTCTCTCTCTCTCTCTCTCTCTCGATGATGATGATGATGATGATGATACAACTTGATAAATAGACGAGTGTCATGCGATGCCTCTTTGCTTAAACGGCACGCGACTTTTTTTCTCGCTCGTCTTTTTGATCCTCGGCTGCTAGCACAGCCTCGCGATTGTACGAGGAAGACGTACACGGTGGTTATATTTTGTACGTAAGTACTTACGGTTTGTTTCAAAGGTACAACCAACAGACAGCTCAGCGTGTGTGCTCTCCAGAGCGCTCCCGATTTCTCGGTTGCATTAGAAATGCAAACGCTCCGAGGGGCTTTTATTGCTCTCAATTCGCGCCTTGGTATTTCCGGGCGTTGCGCGTCGCGGCCTCGCGTCGCGCGAGAGATTCCGAGCCTCGTATGTATATATATTTACGCAAATTCCATGGATTCGACGAAACTTTCTGGCTCCGCTATCAACGCGCGATGATTATTTCTTTCGATTTCCCCATACTTCAAGAACCTATCTTTCAACGGTTCACTTTGTTCCCGAGCATATTATACTGCATCAATAAATCGAGGCGAACCATTGCATTTTCATCGCTAAAGTACCCCTCCCGAAAACAACAGTAATCCGCCACAATTGATTCTTGTACGACACAGCATGATACATTATCCCCCTCCCCCTTCGCTCAACAGTCATGCATACAAGCACATCCCGAGCAAGCCAACCGCGTGTACAATACAACTGTTGTGCAACCTCTCTCTCCCGCGTTATTATTAATACACACAGTAGCAGTCCGCAGCCACGACTGTGGTTTTTCGGGACCGAACGAAAGAGAGCGAGCCGGCAAATCGATGCGGGGGCACTTAGCTCGCCCGGTCATCCGGCAAACGACCGTATACAGCGCATATTATAAGGATATGCACGGCGCGAGAAGGGCCGGCCCCTGCTCTTTTGTGCGCCCGCGAGAGTGTATCTTATAATACACACAGGCACGGCTCTTATTCTCCCATCTCTACGGTGCGGCTCCTCTTGTTCCGCCTTGTGTATCGCGTCGCTGCTGTGCATGTACATATGTATATGCATGCACCAGCTCTGTGGCACGTATCTTCGTGTACTCCTCCCGACACGTCCGTGTCTTGTGTACATGTATGCTGCAGGTACAAAAGTGAGGGAGGGAAGGGGAAAGAGGCACGACGTCTCAATACCCGCTCGCCCGCTCGCTTTTGGATCGAAATTAAGATCGAGGATAGTAATGATGCATCGGTGGTAATAGCGTCGGTAGAGCGGAGGGTGGGGACGATGCTGCAGCCGCTGCAGCTCCTCCAACCTTTCGACTCGACCTTCTTCCCCACACACTGTATAGCCGGTATACCCATACACATCCTCCTTCTTTTGTGCATATATCCTCTCGGGTTCTCTCGTTCTTTTTTGGATCTTTTTTTTTTTGTTTCTTCGTTTTTTTACATTTCTTAATCCCCCGTACTTACCCTGTACGCAGGAGGTATTGGGAGAGCCGCGCTTTTATGGGGCGCAGTTTCCGCCTCCGCCAATTTGGAGGGGGGACCGCATTACGGCGGAGCGGGTCTATTTATCATCATCGCGGGGCGCACATTACGCGTGAGATTAGCCGATTTGGTTATCGCCCGAGATTTCGGGCAACGCTCGCCTTCCTCCCTACATCTCCCGAGATTGCTGCGAGATGGCCCTCTTCCCTTCGTCCGGTGTTCTTTTTTTTTCTTCTTTTTTTTTTTCTTTTGCTGTTGCTGCAAATGAGGTAACGTGCTGCGAGAAATTTTAATATTTTCTCAGGGCTCGACCCGCGTGTTTTATATATTACAGTTTTACGCTTAAATTACAGTTTCCGAGCGCGTACAACGCATGCCATATTATATGCATACATTATCTGGGCAGGGAGGGAAAAAATAGATTACGAATGATCGCTCCGAGTAATAATTAGCATCGATAATAAGAAGGAAAAGCCAAGTCTCCCCGAGCAAAGTTCGATACACATACATCACACATGTATAAATTCATACCTACTCCTCTCCGTTGCGGTGGTCCGGTGGACGATTGAATCCGGCTCGGAAATTTATCGGCCGGTCGTTTGGTTTATTAGACCGATTCTCGGCAAGCGAAAATACGCGGCGGCGCCCATAGCTCCGATTTTAATTACCGTGCATGGGCGCAAATATTATACACGTTGAACCACGCCGATTTATATGCATACATGCATGGCTGGGAAGACGCCCGCGTGCTATGCGCAGAGTTGCTCTGCGGATTTTTATAGCCGCGTCGGCAGTGATGGTACTGTACCGAATGTGCTGCTCCCAGGTCCAATTAATCTTGAATCGAGGATGCTTTTTTGGACTAATTGGTCTAATTGGCAGCGGTTTTTTGCTCTGAAATTGAGGAACTCGGATCGCCTGTATTGTATATACACCGTACGTTAACGGGTGTAAAACTTGACGAGCGCCACGGACACGCGTTAATTTTTCTTCTTCGCATCACGAATTGCCCTTGATGCGGGATCGGTCTCGGCCTGATCACCATGACTTTGACGTTTTGCACAGTTGGCGCGCAAATTTTCGCAATTTCGCAAATTGTAGTTTTGTGAAAGCAATACATAATATTTCGCTCTCGTCGAAGTCGCGCGAGTTTATTATTCGACTCCAAATAAAAAAAAAAACAATACCCCGCGCGCGTATTATTTACCGCGAGCTCGATCTTATTATACACGCGAGGAAAAATGGATCAAGTTAATGATATGCCTCGCGAAATGGCTCAATTACTTGGCTTAAAAAAGAAAAAAAAAAAAAAAGTACAAAACGAAAAAACAAAACAACACACAGCGCGCATATTATTCATTAAACTCCCTCCTCCTCCTCCTCTGTTCTCATCCCCCTCTCTCACAATCAGTCGGCGAGTCCTCCTTTTTCCCTCCCGTCCGCACGATTCCCACTCGGTTTTCGAGAAACTTGGCAAAATCGCGCGGAACGAAAGGGCGCAAGAAGAAGGAGCGGGATGATGAAGCAAGGCACGAAGGAAAAAAAAAGACTCGGCCGCGCAAAAAAGCCACCTTCCAGCTACGGTAATGATAATACTGGCCCAATTCCGCGAGAGAGCGCGCGCCAACGACTCTCATTAAAATCAAGCGAGTCCTGTCCACCCGGACGCGCTGCATCCTCTTTTCCCCTCTCCCGTGTGCGCATTATACTCGCAAGCAGCGCATACACGCGTCCGCGGAAGTGTTTCCCGTTTCTCTCCCCGCGTTATTACGCGCGTTCCATTTCGGCCGACTTCGTGCTCTGCTCTTCTTCCGCCTGGATTTTTCGGCTTCCCCGAATTCATTAAAATATCGGCTCGTCAGCTCCTCCGCGCGCGCGTGTAATGATACAGCGTTGCCGGCCAGATTTATGCGGCCGCAGCCGTGTACCCCGCACAGGTGGGCGTTCGTACCTCCTCTCCCTCCTCCACACTGGACCCCATACACTCTCCACGTGTACCTAAAATCACACGCGAGTGTCCATACACGCGTAATTGCTGCTTCCTCTCCGATTCCCAGTCCGTCCCTTTCGGCCCGACCGAGCATTAGTCCTCCCCGTATAATACGCGTAACTTGGCGCCCGCGTGTATCTGTTATAGGTGGCGCCCCCGTGCAGCGATGAAAGATTTCAATTTGTTGATTTACGCCCGGGCCGCGGCCCCCTTTGTCGGAAAAGCCGGGCCCTCTAATTAGGCCGGTGGGTGCGTGCGAGTAGAGAAGCAGAGCACATATAATACAGGGCCGCGGGAAAAGTCCCCCTTTCGACTCTCGCCGGCCCGATCGGCCGTGGACGTACCGTAGTGTATTAAGTATGGACCACACGCGCGGGAGCCGTGGGCTTCCGATGATTTGGCCCTCTCTACTGGGGCGCGTTTCGTAACGCTGTACCACTGCGCCATGCGGGCCGTGATAATGACGCGTCGAAACGAGCGCACTTTCGTGAGGCGATCAGTCATCCATTACGGTCGAGACCCCAAGGTGGGATGTATTAGTATACATGTACGAGAAGTGCCTGGTGTAACGAGAGAGAATTGTTGTTGCGACTCACCGGCCGTGGAAAACTGTGTCGACGCTCCGTAGCGGCTTATTATACCCGAAAGAATCGACGTTTCATAATTTATTCGTATCGCCCTTTCATATACTCTGTCGGACCCTCGCGCGCGCATACACGCCCGATTCTCCGTAACGATCGGGCTGGCGATGCGCGCCGACAAAAAGCCGAAACAATTATATCCGAGGGCATGAGGGAAAAAAAACAAAACACGTTCCTAATAAGTTTACGCCCAGGCTGGGTATAGGGGAAGGAGCGAGCACAGCAGCTTAGCGCAAGAAACAGATTCGCCCGCTCGTTCGCTCGGCCCCTTCGCGACTTTGCGCCAAAGTTTAGAGCACGGGCGCGAGACGGGAGGCAGGGAGCGGAATTATCGAGCTGAAAGTGAGTAATTGCGCGGCGGGCAAAAACAGGAAGGGGGTGGGCCGGAATCAGTTAGCGGTCGTTCGGGGCCCGGGGGTTTTTGTCTCGAATTTAATAAGCATCGGGTGTGACGGCGCGGGGTCGCAAAAACGGGAGCGGATAGCCGCGGTGGCTGCTGCTGCTGCTGCTGCTCCCGAGGACTCGGAGAGACGAGCGGGTTAGCAGAGAAGTCGCTCTGGTGGGAGGGGTGACGAGGAGGATGAGGAGGAGGTGAGGAAGAAGACTTTACTCTGTCGGTCTGACTGAGCGCGGGGTTGGGGGAGGAGGTGAGAGAGGAGTTCTTCTTTCTTCCCTTTCCTGGTTCGGCGTTCGGTTCCCACGTGAGGAAAAGGGACACGCGCCGAGAGAGCGAGGAAAATGAGGAGGGAGGCTGCCGATAGGGATGGTTCTTAGGGCTTTGTCAGCCAATTGAGAACAGGCGTGATGAAGCTGCTAGTAAGCCTATCTGCGCTCATATATTATATTTCAACTATTGGGGTGAGTCTTTGTTACCTCTGTTTTATTATTTCTCTAGTCTCTGGCATGGGTACATTAACCAAGAGAATCAAGAAAATCTTGCCAGAACAAAAGTTTGCGCAGGCAGAGGAAATCAACGCGGTTGGCAGGAAGTTTGTGGACGGTGTCTCATTTGTTTGATAATTTGGATCAAATTTGATGACGGTGGTACATGGGTTTATATTCGAGATGCAGGAATATCCTAATTTCACCCCCGCGTTTAGTCATTGAATCGAACAAAATGTACGCATTCGAGCTCGCGAGTAGGTTGAAGAGTGCACGGCAACGAGGGGCTATTGTGCGTATCCGCCGAGTATATTTTCCTCTTCTCTTTGAGGAATCCTCCTTTCAGAAATGTCGGGGCATTCATCGGCCCGATTCTCCATTGACCCTCTCACCCTCGCTCACTGTATTAATATCGATGAGAACTTTCAGGGGTCTGTCGATACAATTTTTTTCATGAATAGTTTCATCTCAAAAACAATTTTCGAGACGTCTGCATTATGATGGTCGATCGTTGCATCACAGAGCGCGCTCCTTTGAAATGTATATCGAGTTCATTTGGTTATATACACCCTGCACCGATCTCGAGGAGCGATGATGTTCATTCACAAGAGGGCCACCTACTCGAGGCACTTGCACTTATTTCTGAAGTGCTCCCTGTTATGAATGATTTTTCAAACGTTTCCCGGAAAATCACTCATCGAAAGGTGCACAAGAAATCTTTCGTATACTTACCGTCCCATTCTCGCAGAAGAGGGTAACGCATTCAGCGAAACAGTCCTCGCATCTTAATTAGAAAGCGGATGTTACAAAGGGAAGGCTCGCTTCCCATTTCTTACGAAAGAAATAAAAAAAAATCTCAGAATCAATCGAAGAAACAGAAGCATCGACAGAAGCACGAGCAGTAGTATGGAAAGAGATAGAAAAGCAGAGGGAAGAAAAATCTCCTCTCTCTCTCTACTCGAGAGTCACACACTCATCAGAGAGTACCATGCGGCAGCAACATCCATTACAAAGCTTGATAATCAACCTTCGCTAAAACCGCCTCTTCTCTTTTTCTCCTCCCCCCCCCCCTCCGAGCCAGCTAATAGTAGTCAAATTACAATAATGAAGCGTACGATTGGAGCGAAGTACCGTCCATTAAGCAAGCCGCGAAGAGCATCTAGCCCGATGAAACGAGCTCTGGCACCTTTTTCTCCCTCCCTGCCCCTCCATCTCCCGCTCGCCGCTGACTCCTGTGAGAGAAGTCACCGTCCCCCCTTTCCACCCCCCCCCGTTCCAAAGGTATATACGCATACGTACAGGTATGGGT
>JAPYYV010023149.1:0-10563 GCA_030522625.1 Copidosoma aretas
AAAAAAAAAAAAAACAATCCTGTTTTTCTATTCAAGGACACGTAAAACAGTTCGAAAGTGATAAACTTTACCGTCTTGGAGATGACGACGATGCGTGACGACGTTGATGTTTGCGCAATGACAATAGCTGCCAAAAATAGTGTGGTTAAATCATTTTAAGATGAAAAAAAGTAAAGCCACAGGAGGAAAGTTTGCAGACTTTATGTAAATAGGTAATGTTTTATTTGTTTTATCCCACCAAGCTAAACTATATCCAGCTGCTGGATGCGAAAATCGATATTCTTTAAGGAGACTCCATAGCTCCCCATGTCAATTTTGAAAGTAAACAGATTCAGTTAAAATTTTGAGAGAGTACCTTTGAAATATTCGTCTTTCGATTTCTATAAAAAAATAGAGGAGTAAACCTTAAAAATGTCGAGCAATCGTTGTTTGAAAATCTTGCTTTTAACACGGGCGTAATACAGAGTAGGCATAACCTAGACACAAATTTAGCTATCACGTCGAAAAAACTAAAAGGATCTTGATAAAAAAGTAATGGCTTATAGATTTTACATCTTGATAAAAAAGTAATGGCTTATAGATTTTACATTGTAGATTTTTATGAGATCAAGAAACGTAGAGGTAAACATGGAAAAATACGAGAACTATAAAATGCAAGTGAAATAATATTGTAGTTGAGAGCAGAAATGAGTATGACAGCTTCGTTCGTGGACTTTAAAAACAAAATTTTTTTTTTACATTTTGCACCATGATATGCAATATTTTATACAGCTTTATACTTTTGAGTGTACAAATTACCTTTGTATCATGAAGATTCTTAAAAATAGAGTACCCTGTTTGGAACCCCCAAAATGATACGGTCATACACTATGGAACCTCCTTAAGTCCCCTGATTTACTTTGCATTGAAATGTATTGATTTCATACCCACCCTTGTCAGTACATGAAATAAAATTACAACCGCAAAATTTACGAAGTGTCATTAGGCTTACCTTATCCGCCGAATCAAATTATTTCGTTCCCATCGCAGAGCGTGTTATCTCGAATCTTCGAAAAATATTTTTGGAAAAATGCAAAACGAAAGTATCAAAATAGCCCCCCTCGAGCGAAAACTCAATAGACTTTCCCTTCTTTATTTATTGTTTCACATGAGTTTTAAATTAGCGGCATAAAGTAAAAGTACAAGCATAGGTAAATATCAAACCACACAGACAGAGCGGTACAGGCCCCGTGGAACCAGAAGTCAGATCGCCGTAATAATGTGTTTACGTAACGTCTCGATTTTACAAATGATAGCCGCTGACATTGTTAAAACGCTTCCCGGACGAAAAGTTATATCAGTCCGCGCGGGGCGAAACGAGAGCTGCTGCTCGCCGCCAAAATAATTGATTTCTAAATTGCCGCCTCTAACCGGCGGCTATCGTTTTATTATTTCCCCGTATGAGCGTCGATGATAGTCGAGCCCTTTCGAGCTCTTACTACCACCGACCGATCATTTATGGCTGGCTTTCCGTCCGCCCCCCCACCCCCCTTGGTACCTCCACCCCCGTCGTCGTAATACGCGAACATTTATTTCGCGTTTTTCTTTCCCATCACAAGGCACACAGGCGCTGTCGCACAAACGCATCTGAGAAAGTAAGTAAGAATTTCTGCGCTCGAGATACATATACTTAACGGCAGAAAGAGAAACGATACAACCGACAGGCTGCGCGTGCATGTCGTCGCCTATAATAGCTATGTATAAATAAAAAAAAGTCGCATACGAGGACGTCACGTTTTTCTCGTCCACCGTCGCCGAACACGTCAACGGCCCTGCTTTTGTTCCACGATTACAACTCGGCTGTACGAAGCCTTTATACATCATGCTCTCGATATCTCCTCGAATATACATATATATGTATAAGTTATACGCGCAGGAGAAACATCGCCGCCACCGCTGCGGGATATCGAGCGTTTTCACTTTTATGAGTAACAAGGCTCGTGCGCAATTGCTCCTGGCTTCTGTGACGTCTGTATACGTACAGAATCGACATTTTCGACTTTTGTTGCCACCGGGAGTTATGATTTGGGAAAGAAACGGTCGTGCGTCGTGGAAAATAGTGTTGGACGCGACGCTGAGTGTTTTTTCGTTGACGAGCTATATTTTTAGAAAGCGTCGAAAAGTACTATCCACACTTGGGAGATAGAAGATTTTTTTTCAACAACTCGCGCTTGGAACAGTACTTGGGTCTTTCTGTGAAATTTATCGACGGAGAAAATGCATTCTCGGATAACACAAAAAATCATGGAACGTTGTCCGGGTATTTTAATACCTGGTAGCACTTTAGATCGGACAACTCTGTATATTTTTTTCGAGCTTTTTGTCATAGTCGTCCCCTTGTTTTCGTACGGATAATAAAATAATCAGCCTACTTAGTAGGGAGGGGCGACACTTTGTTGCGCTACACCGATTTAGCATTTAAAATCTTAGGTTACCTCTTCTGTTAAGCTCACAGATAAGGAGAGAAGGAGAGAGAAGCTGCTCACACTCGCGTATATATACATCCCTAAAAGCGCTAAGTCATCTTCAGCCTTGAACGGCGTTGAGGTATGTGGGATCGGCTGATAAAAAAAGGACTCGCGGGGAGTTTCGATTGGAAAAACGAGGCTCGCATAAGAATCGGCTGAGCGCGAAATTATTTTTGGGTGCGATCGGCGCATCTGTATGCATAATGCGGATTCCACGATGAGAGCGCGTGACGGTTTTCGATGTTTTGCAGATCGAATTAAGCATCTTACTGCGGGATTCTTGTCGAATTTTGTTGTTGGTGAGGATAAGAATAAATTTTTTCCCGAATGATTTTTTTATCTTGCTTCTAGTTGGTACTTAAGTATTGTTAATTCACTTTCATAATTTTCTCACACAAAAAGTGCTCTTTATTTGCCATTAAAAATTATTATTCAACATCAAATTTAAGAAGGGCCTTCGTGGCCATTAAAAAAAATGGGAATTAAAATCACAGGATAAAAATTTGGATCCTATTTGTAATTTTTTAAATATCTTTTAGTCAGTTGACGGTTATCTTTATTTCACATGGTAACGTTATGGAAAGAGATCCAGAGTATTCGAGACTCAAACACTTCGTCTTGTTCGAGGTCTTGTCGGATGACAAAGCGTTACCTTGTGCTGGCACCTACTCCCTACTCCAACTCCGAATTCAAAATATGGCAAAAACCGATGTCACATGCAGTTGCTTATTGATTCTTGATGAATCAGAAGTGGAAAAGTTCTCAAATGAGTGTATGTATGTACGTATGCAGAATTTTAAAAACTTTTATCATACTTTACAGTACTGTCAGGAACGTCTCAGGCAAGCAGTGAGTTGACAATAAAAATAGTTTTCTACGCATACGAACATTAATCCAAAAAAATACTTTCACATTTTTCAGACAGATAATGAGCTAATGATTTCATCTGGTGCAATTAATGTTGTATAATTTAAAATCTCACGTTTAGAAACTTGGAAACTTTAGATACTGTAATCTCATGAAAAAAGTACACCACGTACAGGTGTGAAAAATCGACCATGTCGTCAAGCATATCGTTAAATCCCAAGCTCACCTTTCAAAAAAGAAAACGACAGTGGACTACAAACAAAATTATCGTCACAACCGAAAGAAAATCAATCCCTGTTAATTCGCTCTGCAATGGCTCGTGACCTTCGCCTGAACAGCAACTCCAGCTGTGTAATCTCGTCACCGTCCATCCTCCTCGCATGCAAATCCGCACAGCGCGATTTCCGCGCTTTCCCGGCCTGCACAGTAAACCCCCCCCCCAACAAAGCTCGCGCAATTTCCAAGAGACCCGAGGACGCCATCGCCGCTCCTGCATTGCACACACTCGCTCGATCATTCTTCCCGATTTGCGCCGCATTAACATTCCCCGCTGCAGCGAATTTCCGCGCCAAGGAAAGTGCGCGCACTGTGCACAACGACGGCACAGCTCCGGTGACGCTCGTAATTTCGCCCACAACAGCAAACTCTCACTCCGCATGCCCCGCAAGTAAGTACAAGGTACATGCCGCTGCGCTTCTGCAAACGACTCGCTATTACACACCGTATGCACTCACGGGCATTGTATTGTACACGCCATGGGCCCGGGGAGATGTTGTTTCGGATGCCCGTGCGCGCGCGTGCGTATAACAGAGTTACTTTTTTTCGTCGTCCGTCCGATGTCGTCTGAATATGTATTCGTGCCCTCCGAAAGTGATGAATCGCGCCGGGAAACTTTTCCCCCCGTTGCCGCACGCGGGGCACGCGCTCTGTGTGCGGGCCGTACCTGGTCTTTTCAACATTCTTCAAAAGTTTTGTGCGTATCATCGGACGGCGGGTACCGCGAATCTGGATGATGCGGTTGAAAATTTGGACGAGTTTTAACTCCGATGCGATGCGAAATATCGTCCGATGGCACACATTTTGTGTCACGATTTTCAAATTGCACGAATTTCGATTACATGTATTTTGTTTATTTCTGTGAGCGAACGGACCCATATCATTTTCACAACATTAATAAATGTATTTAATTGTAATTTGTTTATTTACAAATTGAAATATACAAAACATGAAATTGCAAATAGGATGTATTTTTCCTTGTTTTTCTTTTTTTTTTTGTAAAGCAGACCAAATAAATATTCCATTTTACCCGGTTCACTCAAATTACACGCAGGCTCAACATCGTGTGCATCAGCTTGATGGATCAGAAAAGAGAAAGAGGGATACGTACGTACGCAATATCCACCCTGCCCCGCTGATTTCGTAGTCATAGGTCGTTGATGTTTCAACAACAAACGGCCCGCCGCGAGTTTCAAAAGCAAAATTGGCTGTCGAACAAATATGAAAAGTCCCTCGCCCGCAGCTGCTCAACCCGTTTCTCCCCCTGATGCCCATCAGGGGCTCAAAGAACTCGGCAATTTGCAATTCGATCATAGGTCAAAAGCCAAAACCGAACCTGCGCCCGTACACGTCCAACGAAGTTTCGCTTCCACAAATAACATTATCCCCGCGCGAAAACAGAACGCAATTCCAGTTTCAGAAACCAATGGAGCGAAATTCACCGCGATAATCGAGCCTCGCGGTACATGGGACTGCAATCACTCCTCGCTGGAAAATCCGCCGCACAACTCGCGTTCACGTTCAAGTCCGTACAGTCCGTCGTCTATACAATAGGTCTCCCAGAGCTTCCATAACCGCCCCCCGCGCCTCATGAATATTAAAGGTGACCCGAGATACAGCCCGGTGCTGCACACCGGGCCGGAGCTGCCCAAAATATACACCGAGGTGCCGACGGCGCGACGCCCCCGCCCGAGTCTGTGTAAAATACACCGCGATGCACAGCTCGTTACCTCCATCCGGCCATGCACGTGTTGGAACGACGCTCGACAAGAGTGCGATCGGCTGAAATTTTAATTTTGCCATTTCTGGACATTTCGGCGCGGGGTCTCGCAAACCTTATCATCGTGCAAAACGTCGGTTGTACACCGATAGCACATTTCATGGCACATCGGGTAGCTTTCGCACTAGAGCTACTCATAAATAAACATTTTGGCCGGTGGCCCATCATTTACCTGCACGCGGTATTAGAATGCAGGCGGGCCGCGTTCCTTCTCCCCTACGCGGCCCGTGACAACTTTGTATTCGAGACACAGGATAAAAGGTCATTAACATGAGCCTTATCTCCCCCTTCCCCCTCCCTCAACCTCCACCGCCGGACGGACGGAAAAGAGGTGTAGAAAGGAGGAGCAGAGAGGAGAAGAAGAAGGACGGGCTTGATGAAGAATCTCACACGACGGAGCGGACCGAAAAGCCTCTCTTTCTCCTTCTTTTGTCCCCTCCCCCCGTTCCTCCTCTTTCTGCCCCTTTCGCCGCCGCGCGGTGTGCGTCGAGCGCAGGTGCCGTGTATCCAAGCGCCCGTTCACACAACACACGCGACTCCTCGCTTTTCTCCCCGGCATCATCATCATCATCATCATCTCGCGGCCGCTTTTTTTCCTCCACCCAACCTGCTCCGGCAGCTTCTCTTTGTGCTCCGCCCAACTCCTCCTCGTCCTCGTCGTCGTTGCCGCTGTTGTTGCGCGCGAGGAGAAAGAAAGAATGATACACCCGTTCCGCGGTTTTTCCCCGTCTTTCCGTCGCTCCTCCTCGTCTTCTCCTTTTCTCTTTCGTCAATGCAGCAGCAGCAGGCACGGGAGTATCGGGGCCCCGGAGTTCTTCTTTTTACGGACGCGCTGCGGCATTGTGCGCTTTGATAATTTATGAGCAGTGGCCCCCCCCCCCCCCCTGCAGGTGGTGAGGTCGCCCGGAGCAGGACGTGTCCTTAGGACCCGTTAGCCGAAAGCCGATCTTCTCGGTCTCCGCTTCTCTTTTCTTTTTTTTTCAACTCCTCGGCACCCGTTCGTTTCTCTTTCGCGGCTGCTATTCTGGAATCGAGCATCACTGTTGGCGTATCGATCGTGGGGAGGATCGAAATTTTACACGTATGATACAGGAAGAGGACACATTAATACTGCGATTCTCGTGAATTCGTGCGGTGATGGATATGTCGACGACGACTTAGCATGGACATTTTTAGTATAGGTTTCGGTGACCCCTCTGTTGAGGGCGAAAATTGGGACACGGGTGGAAAAGACAGACATAGCATAAATCAGGAGACATCGTCCACTTAGGTGACGAGGTATTGAAAAAGACGAGGCTGTTGCATCGTGCAACGGTAAATCCGGGTAAATCGTAGAGGCTCTATTCTACACCATGAACAGTAATAATAATCGCTGGGTTTCACCCCAGCAAGCGACGCGTTTGACGACCAAACGATGATTTTTCAGTCGAGCGAGCTTATCAATTTCTGTCGTACCTTTTCTTTTCGCAACATCGCTCTCTTCACCTTTGGACCACGAGTCTCTAGCCAAAATAAACCAATTCTAATTCTAATTCTAATTCTTCCCTTTTCCAACATTCGTACGAGCGTGCTGATTTTTTTTTACGTCCAAAAAGTCGTTCAGCCGAGGGGAAAATTGAATAAGTTCGAGTCGGAGCGCAATTAAAATCTCATTTGAACTCGCGAGTTGATTAAAACGCTGAGGCACCGCGCCGATTGAAACTTGAGGAATAATCGTTGTGTATTACCGAGTTAATGGATCGAACGGAGAGTTTCGAGAGTGAGTTTTTGGCGACCCTGCAAGTGGCAGTACTTGCAGATTATGGTAAAAATATATACAAAAATGAAAATTTCACAGATTAGGGGGGGGGGGGGGGGGGGGGGGCGCGGGGACCGGGGGGGGGGGGGGGCGGGGGGGGGAAAAAAAGGGGGGGGGGGGGGTCCCGGCAAAGTATTTCCAATCGTTTTCCCCACGCGTATTCGCGAACCTATCGATCCGCGGGGAGAAAATCACGTGTGCAAATATGGCTCGCGCACTTGTGTGTGTGTAACGTGCCGGTGTACTTATATGTATATGCAGGATATAGGCTCGCGGAGCAGCCGGTACAGCGGAGTATATAGCAACAACGACGACGACGACGACGACTGTTAGGGGGCCGTGACTTTCGAGGTGACGCAGAACCCGCTGCCGCTCCGTTGCTGCTCGTGAATGAAACCAGACACTTTCGAGGAGAACAGCTTGAGCGCGGAGCGGGAGACAAGCTCGCTATGTCGGGGGTGTACGTATATCTATACAACATGTGGATTGCGCACACGCTTATATACGTACTTACAGGGAAGGTATATAGGCAGGTATATGGCCACTTCGACACGACGGAATGCAACAAAGACAAGTCATGTGCGCACACAGTGTTTTATACCTCCTGCATACATATACATATCCACGCGAGAGAAGTGTATGGGTATCTCGTGTACTCTCACTCTCGAAACTCTAGCGCGTGTGGCTGACCATTGCTCCGCTTGTATGTACATGTATAATAATGTACGGGTTTGCGAGCCCGAGAGTATATAACATCTGGAGTGTACGGAGCAGAGGAGAGTGGAGCAAAAGAGGGCAGAAGGATACAAGTGTGGAATAAGGATGGCTTTGCCCGGTTTAGTGTGCCTGTCATGTGGGTGGATGGATGGAGGTAGAGGTGACTGGCAAGTAGTAGATCACGTGCAGGACCGATCAGGCTTGGTTCTGCATATGCATGTCAATGATTTGGGAAAATAAATTTTGTTTCAAATTTTGTAGCGTCGGTGGATACCGATGCTACACTCTTTACAGCAGAAAAAGGCAAGTTCCAAAGGCACTTATGTTGCCCTTGCATGAAAAATCGTCAGTTTTATGGTCCAACATGAGAATTTTAAGTCCCGAAATAGATTATCTTTCTCGAACAAATTTGAGATGGCACTTTTTTTTCTCCGAGCCATCCGCATCGTTTTGTGATACTTGTGAGTTTCTCAATATTTCACGGTAAACTTTGAAATTTTATTGAATATTTGAAGGCTTTTCTCAGAACACAATTTTATCATAACTGATTTTATTAACGTTATTAATTTATGCGATGATTTTTGGGGATCAGCGCAAAATTTAATCAAAAGATTCAAGTAAGCAAAAAAAATGTGTTTCACCTTACATTTATTTTATTTTCAAGAAATTTTTTGTGTCTAAAAAGCAAATTGCATAAAAAAAAGAAGGAGTATCAACAGAGAATAATTGATTCATTTTATATAATTTTGACATTATCGTTGCCCAACTCTCTGCTCCAATAAGATTACACTTAAGTGTAGAATAACAAATCAAAAGACCAGGACTTGAAAATCCATCCACAGGCAAGAGAGAGGGGGACGGGGAAACATTTTCAGGCTGTTCCTCTACCATCCGCGCCACACAATGACCCATTCCTGTCAACTACTTTCAAGTACTAAGCTTACGTTAAATTTTCTGCATCCCTCGTCCACCGATTTGCTCACCTTCCAATACCGATCTCATTTAGAAAGAGAAAGATAAAGAGCGACAGAACGCAACACGTGCTGTACCTCACTTGCTCCTAATACATATTAGCCCTCGTGAGAGAAAAGAGATACCTTTTTGCGAGCATTTTTGCAACCGAAAAGCTAAAACTTCCACCAGTTTACAAAATTGAAGACCACGCGTTTATTTGCATGAATAAATATGCAAAATAAGTGGTCCGGGCAAATATAACAACACATACAGAATTAAGGGACAAGCCAGCAGACGCGGTCTCGAAGATGTGCCTCAAAACCTTTTTTTTTTTTTTTTTTTTTTTTTTTTTTTTTTTTTTTTTTTTTTTTTTTTTTTTTTTTTTTTTTTTTTTTTTTTTTTTTTTTTTTCTTTTTCCCGCAGTTTGAATTCTTCACGAGCGGCCCCCCCAATTCGTCCTCCCTGCTTTAATAACCCACACGCGCCCCGCTCCGCGCCGACTGCATCAGACATCCCTACACGTGTATATTATGTACACCGCGCGAGCCGCGTAACGATTTAATTTACGGCATCGGCGCTATACCCACACCCACAGTACAACACGTTTGCTCTCGAGTGTTTTCTTCGTGCCACCGTATAGATATCATACCCGCGCGCTACTCTTATAAAACGCTCCGGAGAGAGAGCGAGCTGTTAACCCCCCCGCACGGCACACTTTGGCTCCTGTACCGCTACCGAAAGAGCAAAGCTCGCGCATTGCGCGTATGCGTGTATTTGTGCGTATATCATGCACACGCGACGAGGAGGACGCAGCGACGGACACCTGCAGCAGCAGGGGTGGAGCCCCGAAAAACCCCGTCGCCTACTTTCCCTCCGACCACTGCGCGGCGCATTGTCCGCAAATTTCCCGCGGCCCATGAGTCGGGAGCTTCCGGCGGCCGACTCCGCGGCCTCCCGGCGGACGGACACCGTATTCTTATCGCTACTGTTGTGCCACGGCATTACCAGCTGAGCCTGTACATTGTTGTATGCTCGCGGAGAAGAGCCGACGCGCTCGGGAAAACCGCGCCGGGGATCGGTTGCAGCACACAAGTGGACGCGATCCCCTTCCCCTCGGCAGCGGGGAGCGCGTGATCTCGCGTCGCAGCAGCAGCAGCGTAGGCGGACGCTTCGCCCTTCTCGGCGCTCTCCCCGGCTGCCGGTTTTTCCCCGTCCTCAGCTCGTTTCCCTCGCGGAGGATCCGCACCGATCGAGCGAGTTTTCGGGAAAAGTTAGGTTCGAGATTCGGAGGAACGGACGGAATCGACGGCAGAATTTTTTACCACGAGCCGCCGCAGGAGCAGCGGCCTTGGGTCGTTTCGGTTTTTCGCGCTTCAGCAGGCCCGGCCTCGTTACAATGGACGATCAAACGGCGCGTGCGGCGAGTCCGACGTTGCGACGTGAAAAATAGTCGGGAACAATGGATTGTACGCGCTGCACGAGTCGGTCGAGCCAGCGGTAATTAAAAACACTTCCAACAACAACAACAACAGCAACAACAACAACAACAACTACGATTATCCAGATGTATGTGGAAGTAATTTATTATTTGAAGAATGCGTGTTCGCGCGGATTTTCATGCGCGCTCTTGCATCAAAAACAAGCTTTGAAAAGTCCACCTGCGG
>JAPYYV010023152.1:0-17119 GCA_030522625.1 Copidosoma aretas
TCGCGCGTCGATCTCGGCCGGTCGTTTCCGAGGGTCGGAAGGATCGCCTTTTGGCGCCTGCGCTCCGCGCGGCGGGAGGTGAAAAAATGGTCGTTCTCGTACACGGCGCGATACTCACCCGTCGGGCTCCAGCAGTCGAAGACGGTAACCTGCCGCACGCCGCGCGTCTCGAAGTAATCGCGCGCGAATCGGGGGTCGACTTTTCCGGCCCCGCTGGACGCGGAGACGAGGAGCAGGATGAGTCCGGGCGCGAGCATCTCTTCTCCGATGGACGTTAAAAGGCCGACAAAGGCGCGCTCCGAGACTAATTTCGTCTTCTCGGTGCGGCGGCGAGGCTGTTGATTGCAGTTTGAAAGAATTTCACGATACGTATGCGTCGTGGCATAAAACTTTTCTTTTTTTTTCCTTTCCGATGCAAATTTCAACCTTTACCACGGAAACTTGTTTTTTTTTTTTTTTTTTTTTTTTGTCTCATTCGCGCGCGTCTTCCCGGCCGCGAGACAGAGAAGCAGTTGAACCAGCTCCGGCAGTTTTGAGTCTTCGAGCGGACGGGGATCGATAAATTTGCATATTTCAGAATCAAGAAGGCGAAGAAGAAGACGACGACGAAGGAGACGATGATGGAGAATTACAGTCATTGCAGAAAAGCACCGGGCCGGGGCTTCGGAGAAACGCAAATACAGACGCGCCGTGTGTTTACCTATCGGCCGGAAAGCTCGAGTTCGCTTTCCCTGTATGCACGTGTATATGATTTTCCTGATCAATGGGTGCGCGCGCAGAGGGTGGCCGTCATTACAACCTTTGGCACGGATTTTTCCTCATTTTCTCGTTTATTGTATACATTGCATGACATACAGGTAACAGACGTGTGCGCGTGCGACGTGTACGAGTGCTGCGCCGACGGATGATTAAAAAAATTAAACTAGACTATCGGGAGTAATAATCATGGACAGTATTGGAGGAAGCCAAAATCCAGACGTCCCTGTCGTCCCATCAGGGGAACGGGATTCCCAACTTCCTCGCGTCCTCGATGGTCTTCTCGATCAGCTTGTTCCACTCCTCGGGCCTGTTGTCCACGTACCAGCTTATGATCTTCTCGAACATTATCAGCTGCTTGTCCGTACAAAACTTGCAAGAGGTGATGACCGCCTCGGGGGCCTTGCCTGTCGACGAAACGATCGTCAAACGTCAAAGATCAGAGATGCGGGATAATTATTGGAGGGGGGGGGGGGGGGGGGGGGCAAAAAACCCCCCCGGCTTGTTGAAGTGGAGGGGGGGGCGGGGGGGGGCCGGGGGGGGGGCGCGGGGGGCGGGGGGGGACGCCCGGCGCACCCGCAGGCGTAGTAACTCTGGCGCAGCCCGTCGTTCCCGAGGATCGAGTCGACGTCGAGGTCGTCGTAGGTGCTGTCGTATTTTTTCTGGGCGCCCGCGAGCGCGACCATCGCCGCGACCAGCAGCAGCAGCAGCAGCAGCGGCGGCGGTCGGCGTTGGTGGCTGAGGACGCGGCTCGGTGTCATGGTGCTGGTGTCGGACTGCTCGGCTCTCGGCTCCCCTGTGAGGCGCCTGCCCTCCGGACGCCGGGCTATATGGACTGCGGATGTCGGGGGGGCGTGATTGCCGAGGAAGCGCGCGTCACGCGCCTTAAACACACACGATCGCGCCGGGACCGGGACCCTTGATTTGCCGCTAATGAATGATTTTGTGTGCCTTCGGCCGAAAACTTATGCAACCGATAGGACGTGACTGTTTCCCGGCCGTGTGATCTGCGCAGCTATCTGATCGTCCATTCATAAATTTGCAAATGACCGGCGGTGAGCTAGAGAGCGATGTACTACCGTGGATAAGGATATAAGGATGGGAGGTGCAATCTTTGCCATGCATTTTGAGTGACCGCTCTGTTGAAAAGAACCATGTCTAAAAACCGCGGAATAAAACCACATGGAAAAACCACAGAGAAACATGCGGTTTTACGACTCCGTTTTCGTGTGGTTTTTTTGTCTCAAATCACCATGTGGTTTCAAATCCATGTGGTTTCATAAAAACTATGTGGTTGTCTAAAATAATTTAATCATCATGATTTAACGATATTAATTTTAAAAACAGTCATTTCTAGTTTTTATAACTTAGTTTTTACAAAATCGTATGTTTTTTATAAAATCACATGGATTTGAAACCGCATGGTCTTCGAAAAACCACATTGTGATTTGAGACAAAAAAACCACATGAAAACGGAGTCGTTAAACCACGTGTTTCTTTGTGGTCTTTTCATGTGGTTGTACTATTTGGTTTTTGGACATGGTTTTTTTCAACAGACTAAACTTTATGTTGAGCTTTCGGTTGTTGGTTGGATTAGATAAGAAGCGCATTGCATCGACCATCGTTGATATCTTACCTGGTTGTTTTTATGCCTGCCATGGGATTCAATTGGATAACCAAACGGTTTTGAACGATTTCAGTGCGTTTGAAAGAATATTCGATGTATATAAGCCTCTAGTTTGATACCGTAACGCAATCTCCTTTTATATAACAGGAAATTTGATATTGTAAAAGTTAATTTTTGCGTAACATCCGTAAAACTCTACGGAGGCCTTAAAATTGTATATAAGTTAATTCAGACGTTCCTATATTTTTCTTGTTGCAAAGCGTGACATTAACAAAAATTATCGGTAAACATGATCTTTTGAAAATATTTTTTAGGTAAAGACCGTGACTTCTCCAAATAAATATCACGACCCTTTGAAAATCTCAGTTGATCTCTCAAACTCATAGTTTCAAATCTGTAGCAATGTATAACATAGAAAAAAGTCTAAAATTGATTTGCATGATTCATTAAAAAAATTATTTGTTTTCTGTTAGAGATTTTCAAAAAGGTCAAGTTCTTTACCGGAAAATAAATTACAAATCATATTTGTCGTCTAGGTCGTCAATTTATAATATCCTCAAAAGTGAGTGTCAATGAATATGATATTTTATTTAAAAGGGCATGAATACATATTTTTTATTTTTTATGGATATGATTTTAAAATATCAACAGCTCAATCTCAATGCGTACAATATTCACAGTTGAGTAAAAAAAATCAACTGTTCGAATCGAGTACATGAAGAATTCAAGACTAATGTATTTGGATGTTTGACACCATTGCAGACTAAATACCTGATGTACTCGAAAAAAAATACATGTTAATTATCAACGAGATGTTGAACACATATTGCTCATGAAGAATGTTAAACGAGATTTGACCAGTTGGTAGGTACAAATGTATTGATCATCGCTAACATGTTTTTTGTTTACCAAAATAATTGCATATAATTTGACGTGCATTTATTTTCGGTCGCTATCTTTTTTGTCAAATTTTTTCAACCGATATAAATACATGAGACATTAAAGAGGATAAAAAGTAGATAAACTTGTTTGCCAAAAAAAAATGTTCCACCTGATTATTTAAGAAATATATACTAGCAGTTGATCTAGCATGATGTTATGTAATTGTTGGCACGAAAACAAAATTTTATTCGAATTCCGTGCCCTGTCGTACAAAAATAAGCTATTATTGTTCATCTGGAGATTAAAAAAACATACTAATCTATCCATGACAATTATGATAATTTAAATTGATGCATCGTTGACTTGAAAACATTTTCAAACACAGCAGAAGGATTTCATTATCATCGTAATAACTTTGCACGAATCGATTGGGAAAAATTAGCGAGTTTTATTTTCCCAAGGGTTGCGTAAGACTTGAAAAATTTGTTGAATCCAAAGAATAAAATTAGACGAACCGCCCGAAAATGATTCAAGGGCAAACATCGCAAAATCGGCACTCCAACGGGCAGTCTCTGAAACAAACCACCCTTTTTCTTTGTACCGTCGTATTATTCAGTGCAAATTTGATCAACAAATCAACAGTTCGCGAGCCCTGCAGCGCGATTCCGAGATCGCCAAACCCCTTGGGTCCGAAAGCCCTCGGCCACGCGCACCGATTTATCGGTCATCGGCATCGCGCGCGTTCCGCGATCGGTGCGAGACCCGTCGACAGTGGCCCGCGTCCTTGGCACTCGCGCCGTGGGAGGCACGGCTCCGACGTTCTAGCTCACGCACCTGACTTTGAACGAGCCTCAGCCAATGTCAGATGTACACTTAACGCGCTTGCGCGTGTGTGCGTGTTCGGAAACTGCAGGAGCCTTCTGCAGCGCGAGCCTCGAGGGGGGAGACAAAAAAAAAAAAAAGGGAGAAACGCGGGGAATGGTCAGGGAATCGGCGCGGACTCGTTAAAAAGACGCCAATGAGCCGGAACGCCATATAAAAAGGCACTCGCGGTTCCGTGGCGGCCGCAATCGACAGGATACGATCGGTACGGATACGTCGTTGTCGTTTATTGAGTACAGGCGGACGTCGTCTCGAAACATGGACCGGAGATTCGGGCTGTTCGCGGTGCTCTGCGCGCTGGTTGCGGTCGGCCTTGCCGAGGAGGAGTTGATTTACTCGGACAAGTACGACTACGTCGACGTCGACAAGATCCTGGAGAACGACGGCCTTCGCGAGCGCTACTACAATTGTTTTCTCGGGGCTGCGCCCTGCATGACCCCCGACGCGAAGTTCTTCAAAGGTATTGCCGATCGCGCGTTTGGGTTTCGTCGTTTATTTTCTTTTCGCGAACCAAGAATTTTTTTATTAATCGAAGGGCTGGATGCAATCGTGGGTATTTGCACTTGTGTTGAGATGATTCACTTTTTAGAGCGTTAAATTTGCATATGTTCTAAATCACTTGCTTGGAAGGAATACACTGATGAACCAATTTTGTACAATAAACATAATTTGTTGATCGTTAATACACCCATTCAATTAATTAACATGATATATTAATAGTTAACATATCATGTTTACATGGAACAAATTGGTCTCTTAGTATACCTTCAAATGTATACTTTGAGGATCAAATCAATTTTGAAAAAGCGCTAATCCCCTTATTGCATCCGGTCCTTCAATCATACTTCACCTGAGTGTCTTTAGATTGATTCACCGTGGAAAGAGAATTTTGTGTTCAAAAGTAAGGCTTGTCGTGTCATTAGAGGATGGAGACATTTAGTTGGCTTGTGCATGTGCGTCAAGTAAATTTAAAATGTAATAGCAGTTTTCGATACTGATGCGGCATCTCCACCAGGGCAAGCACAGGGCTCGAGAGTCCTTGATGCTTGCTTCTGTTGGATGCGCACTGGTTTCGAACACTATTTTTTCTAACGAGGGCAGAAGAAACGTCCAAAGCTGAAAAAAACACGGAAATTTTTGCTTTCTTTTCTAACGAATTACAATAAAATAATTTTGATGATTGTAAAAACTCTTTTTTGTTTAAGGAGTCTCATATGTTAGAAAAGGCCTTAATATGTAATAATTATTCAAGTTGCCTCATGAGATTTGGCAACAAACAGATTACATAATACGGAATAAGGGTACTTGATATATTTGAAAAAAATTATTTTATTAAAATTTTAATACAACATAAGTGTATACTGTCAATTTTCAAAAAAGTCATTCAAACATAGAGACTTTTTTATTTTTCGTTCGATCTAATTTTTCAAAGATTATTTTATTCTTTGAACTATTGCCGACAACTTTACCGATTAGAATTTTCAAAATAATAAGTATATAAAAATAATGGTCTAAATTTTTATTACCAAGCGATTAGAAACTAACAACAATTAGAGCTGGATTTTTGCCCACTCAAAGTTTTGAAAATCGGTAGTTGTGGGTTATCCCAAAATAAGCTTCGAAAAATTACAATTGAACAAAAAACAAAGATTTTCTGTTTTTTTGGTGACTTTTTCTACAATTGACAGTATACACTTATATAATATTATAATTCTATTGAGATAGTTTTTTTTTCAACACATCAAGTATCCTCATTTCGTATTATATAATGTATTTGTTGTCAAATCTCATCAGGTAACTTGATTAATTACTACAAATTGAGGACTTTTCTAACGTATGAGACTGATTAAAAGTATTTGATAAACATATTTTTATTATTATTCACCGTAACAGCGGTGTTATGGTTCGTAAATATGGTAATTGTAACAATGATATGAATTTTTGTTAGCAATCCTACAATTGATCCTTTCACCTTTAGGGTTTTACAGTAACGAAGAATACAGTGTGTTTTATCATCATAATACTTATATATAAACTCAAAACTGTTTTACATAGTGTACATGTAAACGTAGAGATTATAATTTACGGTAGTAGCCGAGCTCTCTATAGCACGTGCCATACTGCACTATAGCATATGCATAGGTTATGCTATTTTAACTATATACAGCTGTCCTTTTCTTTCTCACGCAGCTGTACAAAAGTTTTCAACTTTGCAACTAAAACTCGATAACTGTACCGCTAGGCTTTTCGAGGCTTGATATTTAGTTCACTTATAATATCAATTGTAATGTACCGTTTTTTAAAAATAATCGTAAAAAGCATTTAAAAGTTATAAACTATTTTGTTTAGAATTCTACCTCAAATCAGGCGCTTTTCTACCTCTTCCGTGTTAAACGATCAATAGTAAAACTATAATATTTCCGAATCTCTACCACTGGGCCTCTCCAAATTATGACTCATGATGAATAATATAAATTTGAAGCCTTTCAGAAAATTTAAGAAAACTACTTACTATTTTGCTCGACTACCTTAAACCCAGAGTCTCTGAATTGCAAAACCATCTCTTTCTACCATTTGGCCGAATCGTATATGCATTTTTTTTTCGTCTGCAACATTATGTGTATTTTTTATGATACTTAAAAATTTATGTGAATCTTTCACTTGCAAAATTATTAAATTTTGAAATATTTATTTTCAATTGCAGATAAGTTTCCAGAGGCAATCGTTACGAAATGCAGAAAATGCACGGAAATGCAAAAAGTAAGTTTTGAGAAGATTGTGTTGCATTATACGCAAAAGGAGCCCAAAAAGTGGGAGGCCGTTCTCCAGGTAGCCATCAACCAATATTTAAAAAAGAAGACGTAAACTACTTCCTTGCGCCTGAAGAGCACGAGTCACCTTCAGAATTTACAAAAATATACCAAATTGTAGAGTTGTGAATTCATATAGCTACTATTATGTTAGAAATAAACCGGAGTCTCTTCAATGCTTCCGAGATGCTTACTCGGTAGACATGAAAATAATGATAACACTGACGATAGTTGGCTGTTACTGATTAATTATTTATCATGATAAGAGGAAGGAATCACACAGTCTTACTGATTGGATTATTAAGCTTTTCTGCGCGTGAAAAGTGGCTTTTTTTGTGCGAATGAGCGAGGCACAAATCGTTTGTGTTTTACTTCTTTGTTATGTATCCAGTCGATTATTTTCTGTGGAAAGTTTATTTTTTAGTTTTCTACGCTCGCGATTATTAAATACTATGAATGAAATGCGAGCAGAAATCAGTTGTTCAGGGCAAGTTTTTTTTTTTTTTTTTTATCTTGCAAATGAGAGTTGAATAAAATTATAAGCCAGTGACGTACATGTTTTTTTCCTATCATTTATAAACCCTCTTGCATACTAATTTAACACGTATAATTAAGTTCCTTGTTTAAATGCAGCTTAAGAGTGATGTCTTACCCGTCTGATGAGGACCGACAAAATGATTGATGCCATTAAGGTATAATCAACCGCATTCGTGAATCTGTCGCATAAAATTCTACAAAAAAATTCTGGAGGAAAAGTTTTTAATGCATCATAAACTGCACTATGTGGATCAATCGACTCAAAAATTGCGCACCAGCTTTTAATTCTCAGAAATGATTTGTCTTAGTATTTGCTGTGTGCAAGTGGTTGGGGTGAAGAGTGGCGCTTATTACCACTTTAACACGTAATCTTGTAGGAAAGTTCTTCAGAAACACCGACAGTGGCCGGTTACACAAAATTTAATTCGGCTGTGTTCCGCAAACGCTTCCAGTAGTAAGGCCATGAGCGACGAGTACAAGAGAGACAGCATAACATGACAGCTTGCAAAGTTAGTGGAATGTAGCGCTCGTAAGATTTAACATCGAAAGTGCTGCAAAATAAGGGTCCCGATATTATACATGATTGTAGTAGATTCTAGTAGATAATATAATGTAGATTTCTATCATTATCAAAAATTTGTTGGTGTTTAAGACCTTGTAAAATAAATTCATTGGGGACCTCTAAACTGAGAAGACAAATGTTCTCGCATTTTTTGGAAATATTCAGTTGGACAAATAAACTCACTAAATATGTGCGAATTTGTAAGTTGTGTACTACTGGCAAAGATACAATTTGACTTTTCAAATTGCATATTATTGTCTTTTCATTTTAGAGGTCTTGCATAAATATTGGGTCATTTGATACAAAACTTTTTGAAGAAAGATGCAACTTAGATTATGAGCACCTACAGAGTACTCTGTCATAATCAAACATTGCAACTTTTCTCTCTCAATTCGTAGCAGTTCAGAATACATTTGGTCTTGGTTGATTCCTTGTAGTAAACCCAGCTTTGTGCTTCTTCTAATTATTTTACGTGAAAATAGCTGTATAATTGTTAATTAATGAAAATTATCAAAGCGGGGAGTTGATAAGGTAGAAACTCTCGATGATCCATTAACTGCCCTCAAAAAGTATAAACATTTTGGTTACATATGTTTTTCAAGTTATAACATTTGTTTCACTGTATATAAAAGAATACAGGAAGGAATTTATTACTCACTGGGTATTTTGAAAGTTTCAAATTGAAACAGTCCCAGGACCCAGGACTCACTCCCAGAAAAACTGTACATAGACAAACAAAATAAACCTACACAAAGCCAAACAAACAAAACATTCTCACCAAATTTTGATCCAATGCATGAATTCAAGGATATTTTTTATTCAAAATCAGCATACAAATTTTAAAAAGACTTAAAGGACTATTCTAGCTGGTTCTGTTCAGTACGAATTGATTGCTTTATAATTTACGATATCTTAGCAGCACACGCAACGTATAAAAAGTAGGTGCAGTGGTTATATTTTTTTTTATAAGAATCTCGTAGTATATTTATCTTGAGACAATTTTGGAACACCCTGTATATTTAATGGATTTTTTCATTAATTTATGTACATTGTATTTCAAATGTATCTTTGCATATTAAAAATCATCAAATTTTGTTAATTTTGACGTGCTTCGTTATTGCTGTACACTAAAAATATACATATACATCATTATTAATGAATAAGACATAGTTCATCGATAGTCCAATTTTTGTAGTTTACAACTCACATTTTTCGTTTGACACAATTTTGTTACTGTATTAGAATTTTAATTTTTATATAAACATTATTACAGAGTAAAATATTATTTTATTAATTATAAAGTCAGAAAAGTTTGGTAATATTTATAAAAATTTGAATCCAACTGTTGATAACCTTATTTGTCATCAGTTAATTTTTCAAGTAACGAAATTATTTAGTTTAAAAAATTCATTTTCAAGGATAAATGTAGTATTATTGATAATTTGTTTCAAAGAAATCGATAGATCAAAGCATTTTTGAACTGGAGAATCAAAGGTAAAAAGTAAAGAATTGAATGCATTTTTTAAATAAATATACATGTATATATATATAACATACAAGTATACGTAACATAGTCATTTACATACACGATACAAAGGTGCAAAATATATACATTTTTTATACTACTTGCATTACTTTTTAACATGCCGAAAGCGTTAGTTTCGTGTTCGCAAAAAGTGCAAACTTTGAAATTTATGATGTACGCGTAACAATAAATTGGTCTTCAAAAACATTTTTCAAATGTTTATGAATATAAAATAGGCATCAGCAAATTATACAAGAATAAATACATCACTAATAAAAAAGTTTTCACAATACGAACTGTAGTTAAACTACATAATAATGAAGTAATAGTTTTGTCACAGAAAATTTAATAGTTGTATCATCCATCAAGCCATTAACTGTGACTAAACGAAATTATTTGACTGATAGTATTTACTAATTTTGTACAACAATTAATAAAAAAACAATTATTGAAAGTAAACTCTTCTTGCTTCTACAAAAAAAGTTAAAAAAAATTGTTTTTATGTAGTTTGTGGAAAGTAAGTACGATCCCAACTGAGGTGTTACGGCTCGTCATTGTAAGAAGTTCCCTGGAAAAATAAGGTAAATTTTTTTCAATGTGGCATTTTGTAAATCGAAATAAATGAAGCATATGTAATGGATGATTTTATTGTTTATTTTCTAAGTTTGAAAAATTACAGACAGTTTGGATGTGCGCGCGGTACCTTTGTGCGTGTTTTTCAATTACGATTTATAATTGTAAACAAATTTTTTAAATATCTTTAGCGTAACATATTTATAATAAACTTTAAAATTTATATACGTATAAGAAAACCTTTCAACATAATTATATTATGGATGCTATATAAAATTGATATAGATAAAACATAAAAAATTACTGGCATGCTTAGATACCAAAATATAATTTTGTTATCACATCAGTGACGAATTTTAATTTGTGCTTTATGAAATTGCCATTGAAATTGTGTGTGTGAAATGATAAAAATGACGTTTATCGTGTTCCGGTTTTCTGTACCTTCAGAAAAGCTTTGACTCCGAGTGTGACAGCAATGCCCAAGCCAAACATTATTAGATGCGGCAAATACTTTATTCCGGGAATGTCAGGCCTCTTGGCCACCAAAAGTGACAACAATTTTAACTTGCCATCCGAGTACGGAGGATAACGAGAACTGCAATGAAGAATATTTATATTTTTCTATGCATTAATAGTCGTACTATATTATTCATACTTCAATAAATCAAGTGGGTGTTGTAGTTATCAGTATTTTTCTTTACTCGATTGATGGGAATAATGATTGGTCTTGTGCTAAGAACAAATTTTATGTAAATTATACTCACGACGCTAGCGTTTCCCCGATGATGTTGAAATCTTTAATCAGACAGCCTTTTGGATGAACGAACGTGTCGTACGTTAATTTTCCATGATAGGCACCGATTCCTGAGGCTCCAATACCACCGAACGGCAACGTATCAACTGTAAAAGTTCAGGAGTCATAACTCTTGAAAATTCTAAAGCATATAGGTCTTTGCAGAACAACAAAGCATTAAATGGAATATGCACATGTAATTTAAATTAAATTTTAAACCCATACCGACAAGACAATACACTTAAATTATATTACATTAAAGCTGGTGCACTGTTAAATAAGCATGCAATAAAGCTTGGAGTACAGCTGACTGTGTATTTTCTATGTACATATGATTGGATTTTGGTTGAACCTTACCTAGGGCGTGTAACATAGTGTCGTTAACCGCAATATTGCCACTAGATGTATTATTTATTATCAAATTAAGTTCATCCATATTTTCACCAAAAAGATAGAGGGCTAGAGGCTTATCACTGTATCAAAGTACAAGCAAACATGCAATTAAATAACATAATATGCATATATACAAACGATATTGTAACATATACCAATTTTGACTACTCTAGCTATACTTGGATTTAATATAGCTACATTTGAGACGAACAATTCATTACTAACACCACCATGCCCGAAATAAATTTACAGAGAGGTCAATAGAACATAAGAAACTTTTACCAGAAGTCCCGCAGCACAAATGAAACGCATTATTGTAAAGATTCAATAAAAAAATTATATGATAATCCAGCACCAAATATAATATTTACAAGATCAGTAGCAAGCAAAACTAATTAAAAAATTTTATTCAAAATTACTCAAGGGTGAATTGGGCTAAGCAATCACCAATGACGAGCATTGCCTAACTCACCACTATACTGCATTATTGTATCGTTGACACACACAGACCCAGACTGAGTTTGTTTTATGAACAGATTTTGTACTTTTTTATCCTTGGAAAAAATGTACAATACAAGAGGTGAATCGCTATATTACAGAAAATTAAGTTTAGTTTTTTTCCTTAGCAAAACGTAAAAAAGACAGTTTTGGTGGATAAAATACGTATAAGTATTGCTAATCTACAATGCAGGTCCTAACGTCCAGCAGTAGATAGTATCAAACTCTTTTATTTAACTTATCATTGACTTAACTTGACTACACAATTTTTTTTAAGAATGTATAAGTATTTTCGAATTTTAAGAAAAGTGATAACGATAAAAACCGTCCGCAGCCTTCATACAACAAATTATATTAATTGGAACAAGAATAAAATATATTCAAACTGAGGGTATTTGTAACTCGAAAAATTAGAGCAATAATTTTAATGGGATATTCTTTATGGAATAATTGAACTCAAATTAGCAGTTGAAGACACAATGATTTATACATATATAACAAGTTATTTTAAATCTATACTTTATACAACTTACCGCTCATTAATAAACTTGATTGCTTCATAAGCATTGCTGACATTAATAATAGGCAATATTGGTCCAAAAATTTCTTCTTTCATAATTGGATCTGTGGGCCTCACATTTAAAAGAATTGTTGGTGCAATATATTTTTCAGCAGGATCAACTTGACCTCCTACTGCTATCTCCCCATTTGTTAAAAAGTTTACCAAACGTCTAATGTATGAAGAAAAAGAATATGAAGAAAAATTTGTTTTACTTTAAAGTATAATGCTTATCGCTCACAATCCGACAAAGATCTGGACTCTGTTGTGGAATATCGCCATACCATTCTTTCAAAATTTTGTTTGCTTCCTTAACAAATTCGCTTTGAACTTCTGTTGTACACATTACATAGTCAGGTGCTATACAAGTTTGACCAACGTTGATAAATTTTCCCCATAAAACTCTTTTAACTGTTATATTAATGTTTGCAGTGTTGTCAATGTAGACGGGGCTACGAATTAAAAATTTTATTATAAAATTATCAACTTTAACTACTATCTTGCAAAAATAAAGGTTTCATCATAATATATGTACCTCTTTCCACCAAGTTCTAGTGTTACTGGAGTGAGAAATTTATTTGACGCTTCACGTACAATGCGTCCAACTGTTGTTGAACCGGTATAAAAAATATAATCAAATTTCTGTTTCAACAATTCGCTGGTTTCATTTACACCACCACAAACAACCTTATAGCATTCCTGAAAATATTTTGATTTCGTAAATATATTTATTAAACTATGTAAATAAAGTTTGGGTATGAAACAAGTTTGAATACTTACATTATCTAAATACTTTGGAATTAGTTCGTTTATTAGTTTAGCTGTTGCTACTGACACTTCAGATGGTTTAAGTATCGCACAGTTTCCAGCAGCCATAGCTCCCACGAAAGGTGCAAGCGTTAATTGCAAGGGATAATTCCAAGCACCAATCACTAAGACTACGCCATATGGCTCTTTGTGTATAACGAGACCGTCCAACAAATTAACAAATGTTTTTGGTGGCTAAAATGAATGACTCTTAATGTTTCAAATTTTAATTTTTAATTTTTATTAAAATTAAATTATTAATTTACTTTTTCTGGAGCAGCCCATTCCTTTATGTGCATAAGCATATGTTTTATTTCATTGATCATGTAATCGATCTCAAGTACAGAATTTTCAAATTTACTCTGAAAATAATTCATCAAATTAAGTTTATAAATTAAATTTCGATTTTGTGTAAAAACAAGAATTTTTTCAAGGAGTATTTACCCTTCGTAAATCTGCATTTAATGCCGCATTCCACTCTGCTCGATTTTCCTCCAACATTTTTTGCAATAGTTTGAGTTGTTTAATCCTGAATTCCAGGGGACGAGTTTTTCCTCCATAGTAAGTTTCCCTTGTAGATTGAACCACCTGATGATGAAATGTTTTTTTAGTCTAAAAAACACAATTCAATTCAAAATCTAAATTTGAAAGATCACAGCTTACATCTGCATAGTTCGACATGTCTTTGCCGTTGATGGAGACTGAAATAGAATAATAAGGAAGTAATAGTAGAAATAAACATATATATTTGAATCGCGAATAAATTTTTCATAGAAGAGTATTTATTGAAATTTTTAATTAATAAGACGAAACACGCATACAGAACTGAAAGCTAAAATATACATTCGAGGAAAAAATACGATACAACGGTGTCAAAAACTGCGACGTTCAGAAAATTAATTGAAAAAGTAAAGTTCGATAAAATTGATGAGAAATAATTTTTACTGTCCCTTTCGAAGCACAGTTGTTAAGTTACTGCTACTAAAATGTAAAAAAATAATTTAGTTTGGTTTAAGAAAATGTATTGTTCATTGTAAGCATGATGAGCCCATGTACCCTAATTTTTGCAGATACATAGTAATTTTTTAAAACTAAAAAAATCAAAGTCGCAAAACAATTCATGCAAACTCAACTGAAACAACTAAATATACAGCTAAACAGACGGACGTATGAATAAAGTGTGACAGAGAGCGAGAATACCGGTTCTGAGAAATAAAGGTGCTTTTTAATGCTGTCGGTATTCGTTTGTATTGAGTACAAAAATATGGTAGTGGGCTTTACCACTGGTAAATTTTACAAAACCAGCTTACTTATGTAAGTGTAAAAAGAAAAATAAGCAAAGTTTTATGAAGAAAAAATCTGCTTGACGTTACTATATACGTTCTTACATTAGTATACATGTATGCATACACGATACACCAATACACCACTGATAGTGACACTGTGACACACAGACACGCACACCCATACAGACATATGAGTATATATGCAGTGCTCTGGCAAAATGTAAACAAATAAAGGCATTTTACTTCATGCCAAGTGATTTAGTTGGAACTATAGTATTGCAGACAAGTCAGTGAAATTACTCATAAAATCAAGTATGCATACAATGTTGTTTATTAAAAAATAGTTTTCGTCACAAAAGTGCGAACGCCGCCAGGGCTATTTTGCGACCCGAGGGTCCTGCGAAGCAGGCCTGAGGTACCGTGAGGTAGCCTTGGTTAGATCGAACTTAGGTCGCGAACACTGTTTTTCCTACCGAGGACACACCAGCCCCTCGAAAACGCCCGAGGTAGGAAAAAACTTTTTCTTTTTTTTTTTATAAAAACAACGCATCTCAGAATTAAATTTAAAAACGTGCCATGACAATACATTTAAATACAATTAATAATTTTCTGACTCTTTTATTGACAATGGTATTGATAACATTGTCGATATGTTGCCAGTATGCGATTTGCCGCTTATCATGTCGATTATGTCTATCAATGTTATCCTACTTCACTTTACTAAATTTTACTACATCACATCTTTAGGTGTCTTAATACCATGTCTCATATACTACATTAAGTAGTGGATCCATTTGTCGTTTAAAAACATTTTTGCTTATTGCTTAAAATGTATTACTAATTTTTACTAAACATTTATAAAGAATACCGCCTAAGGCATCACCCGAATAAATTTTCTTGTGATTTTTTTTCAAAAATTAAATTCTTTATTAGGTTGTGTGGGGTAGGGGGAGCCTATTTTTGGGGGCCCAAGTTTACAAACATGTTGTTGCTCAGTTTTTAATAATTTGTCTTGATTATTTTTTATACATACAAGATTTCTTTTAATTGCCGTTCCCTTTCGTTGCCATGTTAGACTTGTTTCATCAAATTTACGGCTTAATAACAGTTAATTAATATCATTGAGAGTGGAAACCGTAGTTTCAATCAATATAATTTGTAGGAGTTATTTTCATAAAAAAAAATTAGTAGACAAACGTAATGTTGTGAAATTACAATTGTTTTATTACATACAGAAATAAAATCTAAAACATTTAATTTATATTGATCAGACTGATGCTTAAATAATTATTCAATGGTTTAACATCGAAAGTGTTTCTAGTTAAACAAAGGCGATTGAATATCGCAATTTTTTTAATTCATGGCTTTCATACTTAATAATTCATCGTAAAGTGTCAGATTTTCACTGTTATGATCAAAAAACCGATTTTTGACATTGAGTAAGATTTTTTTATGTATAGAATATCAGGACAACATCACTGATTAAAATGTATGATACGGAATAAAATTTATTAAAGAAATTTTTTAAGAAAAATAGTTTTAAAGTTTCCGTTTGACAGTTTTGGTACGAGCACTAGGTATATTTTCTTTTATCAAAACACAACCGCTTGTAGAGAATCATTGGGTGCGTTCGATTTACATCGTTCGTTCGCGCATCGTTCGCCTATCGTACGGTAATTCAAATGTTAAACTATACCTATATATAGAGTATGATAAATATTTTCGTATGAAAACGAAATTATACTTAAATGTAAAGCCAAAAAATTAAATGTTAACATTTTATTCTGGTATAAAGAACAGAAAGCACACCCATGCAGCACTTGTGATAAATCAAATAAACAAAGGATCTTACACTCACTGCGAATAATAGGATTGTCTGTAGAAATTCGTAGATGAGAAGCGAAATAGTCACCTTACGACCAAAGTGTACGTAAATGTGATGTGATTCTACTGAAGTATGGAGAAAAGAGTCACTCAGAAAAGACTTCTGTGGATACAGTTGGTAATGATCGAGACAAGTGTGAATGTGGGTGATTCCAAAAAGTTTCCACTGTTTTTACTGGATATCACATATTTATCGTGCATCAGCCGCGATACTGATGCCACACCGTTTTTCTGCCTGCCACTCGAGACTTGGGACTCGAGATACGACTTGTAATCTCCTTCTCTCATTCGGACTGTAATTGCTATGACGCATCACCGGCCTATTCTGGCCTGTTACTAACATTCTTTTGCTCTTTTTATTTTGTCTTACTGTACCAGAATACCAGATATGTCTTGTTTTGACAGTGTTAATATATACTCGGCTCAGTATCCATACCATGTACGGGTATTCAGAGAATCGGGATTTTTTCAGATGATCTGATGAACAGAAGGTAAAAATTGATGCCGCCGGCACCATAGTTACGAAATAACGCGAAAGAGGTCGCGAGAGTACTCTTTGCCTGTTTTGATTCAGGAGTCTTATGCCCTACACTACTATCAGTAGGTAAGGTAAATGTACCCGTTCTTGGCCACCAAATTATTGGTTCCAGTACTTGGCCACTATCACAATTTAACGATTCGCACGAAATTCTGCAGCTGTAAAAAATCTTTTTTTTAATATTCACGCTTAGAAATTTATACTTTA
>JAPYYV010023152.1:17173-28926 GCA_030522625.1 Copidosoma aretas
GTGTTTCTAGAAATTGACTTTGATCGGCTGACCAGGTATTGGGACATCTGTCCACGTAACCTCACTTTTGGTGTGTCCCAATAGTTGGCCAATGTTAATGTGTACAATTCATACAAACGGCCAACTACTAGGACTCCAAATTCTGGCCACAGGGACAACCTTTTTCTACAGTGACCAAGAATTGGGACATTCGACCAACTCGAATTATAATTAAAAACTTTTTTTCTGTGTTTTTAAAAAATTATTTCTTCTCGGTACTGCTTAGAAGAGTGTTATAACTATCGAGTAATACCTATTAAAATTTGAAATTTCAATTTTTTTAAATATTCACGGAGTAATTTAGAATTAGGTCTACTAAGGTGGCCAAGTACTGGTACATTTACCTTAATTCGGCAAACATTTATTTATTTTTTAATTTTATCATATCTAGTTATTGAAAAAAAAAAAAAAAAAAAAAAACCTCTATTTTGTATGGAATCAGCTCCTTTGATACCAAATGTCAATAATACCCTTTGATGGTATAATTTTAAAATAGGACCTATATTCACGAAAGGACTACTTTACAGTCCTTTCAAATTTAATAAACAATCAAGTTGATTAGATAATTTAAGTGCTCGTCGAAAAGTGTAAGTTCCAATAATAATTTGTGAACATGAATTACGATGCTAAACATTCCGATAAATTAACATCATCTGCTACAAACAAACGAGAACATTTACCGTTTCCATTAGCGGGCTCTACTTGAATTTTTACCGCGTCTCCATTAAACGGAGCATCTTCTTCGAATAATTTTGTCATTTTGGCTTCAAAGATGATTTCTACCGTTATTCCAAACTGAAAATCATGGTTGACGAAAATTTAAAAAGTTGCACTCTCCCATTATAGTAACTTAGTATAAATTGCACATTTACTAGGAAAACTACTTGGATACAGATTTTTCAATGAATTAAAAATAAAATATTTTAAACTACACGGAAATTTCTTTATTTTGACACATTTATCTTTAAAAATAATTTAAAGAGAATTAACTTTAATTTTTGTAGATCGCTTATTTTGAAAAATTGAAAAGATCAATTATATTTTTAATTATGAAATAAGTTCACTCTATATTATTCACTTGTAGAAGCACTTTCAACAATCAACTGTTTACTCAATTACTAAGATTACGCATTACATTCGAGCACAAAATCACCTTTGAATAGGTTCAATGAAAATTTCAAAAGAAGGGGCTCAATAAATTTTTTGACTAAAGTAAAAGAGGAAAAATTAAGAAAGGAAATTGAAACTTTAAAGTTAAATTAAAAAATATAACTTGATGGGTTAGTGTTGGGACTGATAAATTTATATTCTTACACCGACCGAATAGCTCGACTTTCCAAGCTTATCTGACCAAGTTCTTTGAATATAGCCCCGTATCTGAGTTCCGATACTTCATGAAAGTTTCAGAAGAGAATAACGCGAAAATAGAGTGCTAGTCTTGTTAGCAGCCTTAAGTACATGACACGAAGGTGAACCGGCTAGAGCTCACGTGTCGGGCCAGTGTATTATTCACACAGCTGATGACAAGTGAACATAAGTTAATTGCTTCTCGTTAGCTTGGGATCGAATCCTCGTTGTGGGACTGTGTCGCTTATTGTATTGTACGTAAAACATAATTATACAGGTAAGTGGAAAAACCCTTAGCGGTGACTTTGATCTTTACATGCTGTTCGTGTCCCAGGAATAACTTTCCGGTTTATATGTATACATGATAGTAAGCATGCGAGATCTTTCATCTGGAGAGAAAACTAACGCTATGCCTACATGAATGGATGTTGTATGTTTACGAAAGATCTAAAAAAATGAAGATTCCTAAGATATTTCTAATATATTTATAAAAGTACCCAACGATGCAATCTACAGGTATAAATCATGATCATTAAAATAGAACAAAAATTAGTTTTATTAATGTCAGTTTACCACGAAAAAAATTCTGAGCGAAAATGTTTTGTATTATTAAATTATTTTTAATTATTTGAATAATCAAAAGCTAGTGATTCCTTTCGATGGAACGGTTTTATCATTTTTTTAAATACATGACGTCGAAGTTTTAGTCAACCTCAATAAAGGTTATGAAAAAAACATTGTAGAAAAACGTTTAAGAAAAGTATGTAAATACAATTGTTAAACTCAAGTCGTTAGAGTAAAGGCAAAATGTAACCACAAATTCAAGCATGATTCTCTATAATTTACCCAAGTTTAAAGATATTACCAAATTTTGTCGTTTGACGATGATAATTTTTTGTTCACTATTTTTCAAAAGTATTATTCTAAAATCCTTTGATGCACCTTGCTCAATATTTCGACAGTGTCGTTTCAGCATTTTGTCAATATGACATTTAGATTCTTTCGATCGTTAAAACCGTCATTTATATACAAAACCTAATAGACAAAAAAATCATCTTACTCAGCTTGTATTTTAGTTACGTCACCTTGAAACAAATTACATACGAAGTATTGCAAAAAGAAACTTACAACTTACAACTCGAATAAATTATTTGACGTTGAATAATTTTGAATATTTATGTACTTTGCAGCTGAAAAACTAGTTCCAATGACGGAAACGATATCGAGTACTTTGAAAAAAAGAAAAAAAACAGCAAACTTGCGATTGGCGCTTTTCAGTCATCCTTGAAAGTATTATTCGCGTGGAAGGATGTCTTGCGCACTGACAGCCAGCTAAAAAGCAGTATCCAGTAAATATAGTAAAAAATGCAAATCATCGGTTTGCCGTACATGACAATAGCTTCGAGGATGGCAATTATTTTTTGAACTCGCTCTTATTACTATATAATGCAGCTGTGATAGCGATAAAAAACTGTGTCATGTCCGTGTTTTCGTCTTTTTTTCTCTGACCTACTGTTCGTAACTTCAAATTTATTTTTTTAATTTTGGCATGCACCCCTCCCTAACTGTGCATTTTTCTCATACCCCGTCTTCATTGCGTTACTCTGTTTACATAATTCTTGAATTCAATAATTCTGTTACTGCTTCTCTGAGTTTTCGTCCCTATAGTTCAATGACTTCTCTTTAATATCCCCATGTTTTGACTTGGTACCCGAATCCACAACGATGTTTGTCTTTATTTCTATTGTTTCCGTTTGGTAGAAAGACCCCGGAGAAGCCCAATTTGTGTTTTTTTTTTCCCTCCAGATAAGAACGCATTAAAGCACTCCATAAAAGAATCGTGCCCAATGAACTCGCACCAACATCAAAACATTCTATCACCCACTAAAAACATCCAGACGCGTTCCCGACGCTCAACCAGATAAACGCGCGATTCATTCGCGCGCAAACACGAAGATTAGCGGCTCGAAGCACCTGTACGCCCATACATAACGCACGCACACACAGACACAGACACGCTCACAATAGAACACGAAGCGAGCAAACGTACGCGCAGCCTATATTGGCGTCGGGAAAAAGGTGCTTACCTTCGCTCATCGGTTCAATCATCACCGCCACGGGGGCCGGCTGCCGCTCGTCCCCGGCGATGTCCATCGCCACGGACTCGGGCGTCCTGATGATCGGCCCGCCGCTCGCCTCGCTCATGTCCAGGACGACTTGCTCGGCCTGCGCGAGCACATCGCGCGACGATCGGGTCGAGCAATCGACGACGGTCGCAAGATCGGGCGATGGAAAAGAAAAGCAAATTCTAGCGCACGAGCGTGGTATTGTGGGTGCGGACGAAAAAATGGGGGAGCTGGGTCCTGAAACGAGAGCCGGTTCGGGCGGGGACCGGCGCGACTGTCCGCCGGTCAGCTTCTGATCCGCCCGGAGCGGAAGAGTACGCGGGATGCTGCGCGCGTCTGCACGAGGCAGCTCTCGAGGCGCGATCGCCGTTGGCCTGGGCCTCGGTTCGAAAATACCCAGCGGCCGCCGTTTGCGGCCGGGAAAGCGAGTCGGCGAGTTATCGAGCGATTACGCACGGGCCGCGCGGGCACGGGAGTTACAACTCGGTGATGACACAGCGCGCAAAGGTAATGAGCGGCGAGACCGCGGTCGCAGTGATTTCGATTTGGCGCCGGTCGATTCTGCAGTGATGATGATGATGATGATGATGATGATTCTGCACGGGTGTTTTGAGTCTTTGGGCCGGGAATGTTATTCAGGTAGGTCTGGAAAGTTGATGTAACTTTGGTGGTCCGTGCGGTCGGGCCCGACGGGGGAATTGGGTTGCACAATGCGACTGGAAGGTAAATGATGATGATGATGGCGATGATGATGGGCTCTTTGGAGTGGAAAATTTGCAAATGAAGATGCGCAGGTACGAGGGAATTTGTGGGGGAAAATTATGGAGCAGCCGATTTTTAGCTTGTTCGAGAAAAAAATTAAATAAAAATATTTTCGATTTATACCATAGTGGGTTAAACTTGAAACCTCCTTTGCGTAGAATGCTGACGACGTACATATATATGCGTATATGTTCGCAGACATTACAGTTTGTGCTTCTAAAAAACCGCTGCACTTGCATAATGATACTTCTGTATACACTCCTTTCAACCACTTACATTATGAATGGTAAAAGTCTTTGACATTTTTTTTTCAACTACAATTTTATTTTGAAACTCGTTATTGTGTCGCGAAATTTTCAATTCTAATAATTCTTGATAATTTTTTTCGCGTCATTTACAATGATCCATTATGGTAATTATGCAGTTTAGTTGACACACTCTAAAATACCTTATAAACATACAATTATTATTTTTTGATGATTTGGATGATCATTGTATGCATTTTTGATGAGCATAAAGCAAAAAAAAATTTTTTTTTTATGGTCCAATTTTTGTTTTTTTTTATTAATTTTTTTTTGAGAATTTATATTATTGTGAAAGTACTACAGTATAGAAAAGCACGATGATAAACATACCATTAATAAACAACACAAATATACTCTCTGGCACTTACACATCATCGTGTTTTTCTGTACTATAATATATATTACATGCTTTCGGTACTTATTAAGTAAAAAAATTCCGATTTCAATCCGGTTATACTGTCTGCCACACATATATCATCGTGATTTTCTGTGCTATATGCTTTCGGTACTTTATGATTATTTTATAATTATTTTCTTGCGTAAAAAACAAAAACAAAAAATTTTTTTTGCTCTCCGCTCATGAAAAACGCATATATTAATAATAAAAAAAAAAAAATTATTGTTTTTGTACTGTTTTAGAGTGCGTTAACTAAATTGCATAATAACCATAAAAAACAAGAGAAAGCAAAAAATACTGTTGAAAAAAAATCACCCCTGCATTTCAAATTTGCTTGATAACATTTACGGCATTATAATATTGTGTAAACGGCCGAAATCATTTACATACATATTATCATTGTGGTTAATATGTTTTAAAACTAATTATGCTTCTAGTACAGCGACCATTGGATGGTGTGAAAACACGTAAAATCACACAAAGAATTTTCATCATAATTAAATATCCATGTCAAGTTTTTATGTTTGAATTTTAATTAATATAAAAGTAAACAATCATGCAAGTATTATTGTATTAAAATTCAATATTCTATTAGGATAGGCGCTCTATAAAAGTTAAAATCTCGTTGCGACAGTTGAAAAACATTTATCGCAACATTGCCAAACCCTAATACGTATGCACATTATGTATGCGTCTGCGTATACTTCAATACAATTCATTCACCAATATTAAGGTGTACAGACGTTGATAATAATATTGATACGAATAAACAAATAGTCGTCCCCATCGCGTCTATTAGAACAACCAACAAGACTACTTTGGAAGGCTCGCATTTTTTTATTTTTGGTGCAAATTTATGTAAAAAAAAAAAAAGCATCGACTTCCGGTCTTGAGCACAACAAGCAATGCGAAACAATGAATTTTGTTGAAACAGCTTACAAGAGGTTTTCTACTAAATCGATTAATCCGAAATTTTGCACGCATTCATCCACAAGACGTAAAAAAGGTGTGTAGTTTAAAAAAAAGTAAGGTTCCTACAAAGACAATTTCAAACAGACCTTCGTCGTTCCAAGCTTCTACGTTTAGGTTAGCATTTACTCCCGATAAACGGTCAAACCTTGCTCTACATCTTATCGAGCAACTCAAACGCGCAATCACATCGATCGACCAGCCAGAGCGGGGCACGAGTTTCCTCGGTGAAAAAATCGCATCGAATCTCACCAGCACTCCATCACGATGATGGCCGCGGGGGGGATAAAAAAACAACCACAACACTCGCACGGACGGCGCAAAACCCACGGGCTGAAGAAACTCACCATGGCTGACGATGACGCGTCCGTCGCCGATCGGGCCAACGGAGGACCGCGGCCTGGTTGCCGCAGGGCGAGGGAAAGAGAAGTAAATTCGATCCGAGCGCGCGGCGTCGCCGGCCGCACGAGCCTTCGCGTGAAAATTCGAGGCCGGGGAGAAAAGTCCGGCGGCGCGCGCGACTTCGACGGGCCATCGGCGCTCGATCGGCCGATCGCGCGCGTTTCGCCGGCGATGAGCTCGATCGGCCGCCGCCGCCGTCCGCCTTCATTCTCGACCGCGATGGGAAAACGACAAGTTCATCGTACACGCGCGTAGCGCACGTGTGTACGGTCGTACGCCGATGCACGAGCGTTTGTACGCGAGCGAGGGCTTTTTTTTTTACTTCTGTTCGGAGTGCTCGCATTAACTCCGCACGCGCGGACCGACGCGGACGAGGTGTATAATTTGGGCTCCGCTCTTTTTTTTTCGTGCAACCACTTCGGGACGGAAACGGGCTACCACTCAGTATGGATAGCTCGATTCGTATGCGCATGTGAAACGATATGCATTATATAATGGGACCGACTTTGAACGCGATCGGCAGGGTTTTACTCGTACGATTAGACGTGCGCGCATTTTTCTCCAAACAGCTGTGATGGAGCTTTTTTAACCGAGATGATAAAATACATGGATGCGTTTATCGCCAGTCCTCGAGATGCGCATTAATTACACGAGCTGTCGCGGCGCGCGTTTGAATAATGCAGAGAGTCTTGCGACTTAGAACGGGTCGCGCGACCTCCGAGCCGCTCGTCGCATTGTACGCGGCCGTAATTGTATGTTCTGAATACGAAGCCGAAAAGTCAACGAACGAGTGTTTTTTTTTTTTCCTGCCAACCTGTGGGTAGCCCTTTCTTCTACTAGGGCGGTTATCCATCAGCTCCAAACGTTGTTACGGCAACTTTGCTCATCTCAATAAATTCAAGCTAAAATGTTGAATTGGAAAAAAAAAAAAAATTAACTAGGTGCTGTAACAGAAACACGCAGGAAATCATTATTCTCGATGAAAAACGTTTTTTATTTCAATAAATATATCTATATCAAAATACACATCCCGCGTTGCGTTCGTTTATTTACAAATTCGTCTCGTCCGTAAGGCACTCGACGTGAGAGATACCCACGACTCGCGCGTATAAAATCTTTTAAAAACTGCAACTGCAACTGTACTATTCAACAACAGGCGTCGCTGATCAATCGAACGTCCTCGCAATTTATAAAAAAAAGTCACATCTGGTACTATAGAAAAATACAAAAAGCCCGACGAGTAGTCTGTCTTCCACCCCGCCATGCATAGAAACTACCTTGGCATCAGAGTGCTCGCTTTTGGCTTGGCTCTAATCGCACTGTACATCAAGAACAAAATCAACAAAGCTCCTACGATCTTTGCGTAACTCCACCCCTCGAAACGCCTCCCGATCGCGACCGTCGCATCGCTGCCTGCAGAGTTTGCCGACCCAGTGAAATCGGCGTATTGTCAGTACCAGTCCTTGAACCTCTCCACAGACCTCTTCCACTCCTTGACAATTTTCTCGTAATCACCGCGCCTCTCCTTGTTCGGAGCGAAGACCCTTTCCACCTTGCGGAGTTTCAAGATGTCTTCTCTGTTACTCCAGATTCCTAATAAGATGATCGTCGGAAATGAATAATTTTCACGCAAACGAAAAAGTTTGCATCAACATAGAATAGAAACCTCGATGGAGTCCAGCGAGGAACGCGACGCCTAGGATCGACATCTCGCTGCTCGTGCTGCGCTCCACCTCCAGCCCGGTCAGGTCTGCCAGCAGTTGCATGGCAAAGTCGTTCCGCGACACTCCCCCGTCGACCCTGAATCGCGGGGTCGTTATTATTTTGTTTTGATCGTCCGAAATCGAACTTTATACGCGAAATTGATAATTGTATGGACCCACTTGATGGAGCGGTAAGGAAACTTTGTCTCCCGCACGATGCACTCGTACAGCAGCAGAACCCTGAAGACCAGGCTCTCGAGCATCGACCTCACCAGGTGGGCCTTTCGTGTTGTCGGCTTCAAGGATAAAACATTTTTTCGTACAATTACGATCCGCGTTGCGTAGGAATGTGACCCGTATTAAATCTAGCGTATTTACAAAACAATTGTATAACAGTCGCTAGTAAAATATACTGGGTAGCATTTCCGTCCAATATCAAAAGTAGTAAAATTACAAGTCACCTGTACTTTGACTACGTTTGTACGATACAGTAAATTCTACAAACTGTTGGTAAGTGCACAAAAAATGTATTCACTTTAACGCCGATGAAGCCCGCGGCCGCATTGTGGTTGTTGATGGGCGCCTGTGCGAATGCAAATTTTTTATTTTCCATCACGCGAATGATCAAATCGATTGTTCGCCTCCACAACTACTATGACGTTTTATTTGAAATCCTACCTGCAATCCGCTGAAGGAAGGAACAAAGTAGACGCCGTCGGAGTCGTTCACGGAAGTTGCCAGCGCGTAGGTGTCCACCTCGTTTTGGATGAACTCTGCACGGAAAAAAGAGTATTGAGAATTCGGTCGGACTCGCCCGAGCGACGATACTGGCAAGTTAGCGCTCAAACTCACCCATAGCCTTGGCCCACTCGATGATGCTGCCCGTGTCGTTGGACGCGCCCTCCATGACGTACGTCAATTCCGAGCCGAACCGCCAGCCCACCAGAGGATACAGACCTGCGGTGAGATGAAACGATGATCCCGAGGCTCTTTTGCCTCGCGAAAAAAAAGAACGCGACAGCCCACGTGCACCGCACCCACCAGCGACCGAGGCGCGCGGCTCGAGGCCGGTGTTGACGTTGACGAAGCTCCCCGTGCCCATGGTCAGTTTCAGCTCGCTGGGCCCGAAGCAGCCCGCGCCGAAGAGCGAGGCCGCCTGGTCGGCCATGGAGCAGGATATGGGTATCTCGGCGCCGAACAGCTCCCCGGACAGCCGGCCGAGGTCGCCGGCCGTGTCGACGACGCGCGGGAACATCGTCGCCGGCAGGCCGAAGAGCCTGCGCGCCCAGCCGGCCCAGTCCATCGTGAAGGGGTCGAAGAGGCCCGAGGCCGAGGCGCTCGATACGTCGGACACGTGCGCGCCTGCGGACGCCCGGATGTTCCGAGCCGCGAGCGGTGGAAGGTGCGCGGGTGTATAATGTACTTTTACGATCCGTCCGGTGGCAGAAATATGTTTCGTTTTTTTTGTTACCGGTGAACTTGTAGAGGAGCCAGCAGTCGACGCCGCCGAAGACCGCCTTTCCGTCCGTCGCCGCGGCCCTGAGGCCCTCGACGTTCTGCAGGGCCCAGAGTAGGCGCAGGGTCATCTGAAAATCATGATTCGTAGAATTATTACGTTCTTGTGCGCGCGCGACGCGAGAGCACGCTATTCGGGAGGAAGAGGTTTCTTCTCCCGTGGCGCAAGCGTACAAGTATCCGGTGCACGCGCCGAAGCGTTCGAGTGACTGCACGACAAAGTTTCCCTCGTGATTTTCTTCGGCGAGTGACATCGCGCGCAATCGTACGGGCAGAGCAAGAAGCATCGCGTCGAGTACGGCTCGTGCGGTGAAAAAAAAAATCGGGCGACGCGCGTATTATATATATATATATATATATAGAAGGGCGAGAAAAACCAGGGCAACTCCGACCTGAGTGTTCATGAGCCGCAGGACGCTGCCGGCCTGGAACCTCCTGCTGCGCGACGTCATGTAGAGGAGGCGCGAGCCCAGCCGCAGGCCGCGCATCGCCAGGGACGCGTCCCACTCCTTGACCAACGAATCGGCGCGCAGGTCCTTCCAAGTTATGAAGCTGAAAAACAACGGTTCGGCGGACGATTTTTGCACGCTAATAATATCAACCAGCGCGCGGCTTGTTTCTTTTTCCGATCGATATTACATATACTCACTTGTGAAAATGTTTGCCGGTCTCCGGGTCCCAGGTGATGACGCTCGCGCGCTGCGTGGATATGCCCAGGGTCTCGATCCTCGACACCTCCACGGCGCTATCTGCAGGACGTGGGCGTTAAATTTTAGCGAAAGATCTTTGAAAACAGTACGTTCCTCGGCATCAGCGGTATCTTACGCAGCGGAGTTTACCTTGGAAGCACTTCCTCATGACGCGAATAACGGCGGCCCATAGCCAGTCGGGATCGATTTCCACGTAGCCGGGCTTGGGGTACAACAATTCCACCTGTCGTCGTGCATACAATTACATGTCGGAGTTTCGTAAAATATGTATATATATGTGTTACATATCTTTTATAGGGTACTAGCCGACGAGAAATTTACCGTGGACCTTTTGTTTGTACGATCGAGGTCAACGGCGACGATAAAATCGAGCCTATGGGCACCGGGGATCGAGGATGGGATGGAAAATAAAAATCTCGCTCGTAAAGCCGGAGAGCGCGGTGATGCGAGGAAAAGGAAAAAAAGAAAGGAACAAACGAACGATACGCGCAAGGGCAGACCGAACGCGGTGTCCGGTTGTGTCGCGTCGTTATTTATTGAATAGCAAGATGCAGCATGTGTGTATATAGGCAGGGTGGCGTGGTGCTATGTAAAGTCTTGTACATAATACAGGCTGAAGAAGTTTTATTCGTGCGCCAATCGTCCATACACGGCTCCACTTAAGTACGTACCATGAAGGCATTGCACCTCGGCCTATTGTGCATGCATACTGCACATTACGTTTGTAACGAGGCAACAAATTAGGTATGCTCTATGGGAGACCGAGCAAGTGCCCAAATTATACTTTTTCAATTGAATATTATATCGATATTTGTGATGTTGTGGTGCGTTTTGGGCACTCGCTCGCTCACCTCGAGCACACCTATTATGAGTATGTATAAAACACGCACGGATCGCGCTGACCGATAAACGGCCTTGGGTTTTTGCTCGAGCTGGCGCACTATATTTAATTATAATAATAATAATAACAATAAAAAATCTCGCGGACAAACCGGTTTTGTTCGATTGTCTGTGTACGATAAGCTTGCGGGCATTCCCGTTTCTCGATTCTCAGTGGCTCATCGAACGTATACCACACTTGTACAGATACAGAATTGAGATGTTGTATTAAATATTATTGTCGCGAAATAGGATTTGAGAAATGTTACAATTAGTTTTTTTCAAGACAGGTACAATAACTCAATGCTGCAAGTAAATTCAAAAGGACACGCTTGTTCGACCTTTCAAACAATTACATGAAAATTCTACGATTCAAGCCGCATCGAATTCGAATCGAGCAGAAACGAGCGCGCCTATCCAGCGACAGATGCGTATGAAAAGAAAAACAGCGGCGCGTTATGCGGCGAGCCGAGAGCGGCTGATACGCGCGATCGATATCACGTACAGCATACACTCACGACGAAAGCAGCAGCTCTCTCGGCCGAGCCAGCGGTGGAAAAAAAAAAAGGGAGAAATGAGAGCGAACCTTTTCGAAGCTG
>JAPYYV010023154.1:0-15231 GCA_030522625.1 Copidosoma aretas
AGCATTAAATTAATAAATAAGTTGACTTCGTCGCTTGGACGCAGTCAACAGGGTGGCAGCGGATTTCCCTGCTAACATTCATCGATCAATAAAAAAGAATCACAAATGACTCACGGTGTCGACTATGTAGGGCGCGATCGAGTGCGCGAGGATACCAACGATGTGGATCATCCCAACTCCTTGGGATCGGACCGGCGTCGGCAGGAGCTCGGCCGCGTACTGCAGTCCTACGTTGGCTGCCATGTTGAGGGCGAACCGGGACGATATCGACATGGCCAGTTTCGCCTCGTCTGTAATACGTGTACGTGCAACAGTTATAATTGGCATACGGACGATCGGTCCGGATACTATTTGTTCAGATAACGCGTGTGGATATTTCACCCGAGTCCAGAAGTATCTCGGCGAAGCTGAACACGGCGGTCGAGGCCATAGTGATAAAGCCGCAGAACCTGCGTCCCCAGCGGTCAATGATCAGGGCGAGCAGGAGACCGGCCGGCAGTTCGGTCGCACAGGCGAGGGAGAAGGAAACAAAGACCGAGCTGTCCAAAAGTTTCAGGGAGTACACGTGACCATCGAATGCCATTACGGTAAGTGCCCTGAGTTTTTTTCAAATAAAATTTTCATTATAGTTGCTCGATCCATATTTTCGAAATAGTTGAGACAGTTACCAGAATGCCGTGAGGATGATCGTCTTTCTCGCCAGTCTGGGCGTTCTGAACAGGTCGATCAGGGTGGCCGTTTCCGACTTGTTCTCCGATGAGTTGAGGTTTCGCTGAAACAGGGCGATCGGAAGTTATCCAACGGAGCCAGTGCTCGACGGAATGTTATTTTTATGCCTCTTTAACGGGCCAAAGGTAATGGAATAGCCGAAAATTCTGGCACTGCTTACGTGGAGCACATTGTAGAAGTTGGGATCGGGCTTGACCCTGTTGACGCTGGCTATTCTCTTGAGCTTCTCTATGACCTTGTCGGACATTCTGTTGGACACGTACCACCTGAAGAATAATAATCATGCGATACATCAAATCTGTACGCGCGAATTCTGAAACATCACGCCGGTCGTCGCAGATTTTTCACCTCGCGCTCTCTGGCAAAATCCAGGGCGTTATGAAGCAGGTGGCGAGCGGTAGGGCACTTAGGAAGCAGAATAGCCGCCAGTTGGCTATGTAGTAGGCGAGCCAGGGCAGAAGTGTACTGCCGATCGCGAAGTACACCCCGAAAGCTATGTTCACCACGAGACTGCGTCTCCTCACCGCCATGTACTCGACCACTGCCAAAGAGAGATTATTATTTCACGAATACCTGATTCGAGGCGAAAAACAATGTATTATTATTCGTTTGATACTTGGAAAAAATATTAGTAATACTCTTCGTTATGATCAACGCAGGGCATTTTGACGGTTGTTTAGTGTACTGTTACGAATAAAAGTTCGTAATACCGAACTCCTATACTATATCAACCGCCATCATCCGATCCATACGACCAAGTAATTCGCAATCAAAACTTTACCAAGAAGATCTCCGACCGTCTCCAATCAGCGAAACGAAATAGCGGCCGATCTCGTTCGCGAGCGCGAACAAAAAAGCGCATCGCCCAATCGAGACTAATCAACCCTCAGCCTATAAAGACCAATAAATCCCCCCCCCCCCCCCCTCTTAAGCGACACAGATATAAAGAAAAATCACCAATGATGAGCGGAATGTTGATGACATTGTCGAAGGCCAGGCCAGTGAAGAACCGGCACAGGGCAAAGGACCAGAAGGCCGAGGTGGTGGCCGTGGCGATGGAGGCGACGAGGCCGCAGCCGGCGCACAGGACGAGAGCGGGTATGCGTCCCCGGTGATCGGCAATGTAGCTGAACAGGAAGCCCCCGATTATCGAGCCGCAGTAGAATATCGCCTGAGCTGTCGAGATGAGGTAGCTCCTTTCGCATACCCAATCTGCCTGATCGCCAATGACAATGATTAATTTCGGGTTCTCGCTCGTTGGATACACATGTATACGTTTGTCCATACATCATATGCGTGGATGAGGGATGAAGTACAAGTGCTCGGGAAGATGGTGCTTTGTAGTTTGAACCCTTTGGAGCGGGAGTTTGATCGGAGGTGAGGTGATGGCAGAAAGGGGGCGTTTGGTAGGAATCACGTTTATTCTTTCGAAGCTCAAGGTACGCGAACTTCAAAGTGCCACTCGAGAGGGATCTTATTATAAGCAATAGTCGGCACGTCACCTCGGCGCCGATGCTGCCGTAGGGTATCTGGGTGAGATTGTACTCCCAACTTTGGCAGCCCAGCGTACGGTTGGTCGTCCAGACGCTCGAGCTTGGATCCGGAGCCCCTTCCCGCACGATCTCGCTGTAGTCGAGATCCTTCTGACGGCACGTTTGGTAGAACGGGTAGTTGGTGCTCTTGGGTATGGCTGCCGCTATCCTGTATGGGATCCATGAAAGATTGAGGAATTTAAAGAAGACTCTTGCCTTTTTTGCTCAAGTTGTGTAAAAACGTGTCGTCGGCGTAAGAATATAGCAACTCGGTCGATAATTATCAGCTATGAAAATAAGCCGTAATCATGTGGTTATAATTTAAGCTATAACTCAGTTACGTACAGCTATTAAATTAGCGCGAAAACATTTATAAATTTAATGATAATGCAGCCAACGATCGAGCGAAAAATTTCGAAGAGAAAAAAACAAATTTGCTCCGAAATTTTAGCAACAAGCACCAGTGATGGCTGTTTTTTTTTACACATTTTCATACAGCTGCATCAAAAGTACAAATGATAGTTTAGCATATCTAAAATTGCGCCTTACTATTCGACCGAGAAATGCTCATTGTGAAACGTTTCGTCGATCTGTTTGCGCTTTCAAAGAAACACCATGACTTTACACCTCATCGGCAAGTTGAAGTAACAAACAAACACCCGTGATATTGTATTGTTGCTCTCTCAGGGTATAAACACCGTAAAAAAAAAACAAGCGCGTCCTCCCGTCACTCCCGCATCGTGAACCCTCACCTCTGCTCCGGCGTGAAGACGTCCAAGAGCTCGTCGACCTTGCACCAGTGCTCCCGCGGCACCAGAGTCAGGAAGAACTGGGAGAAGTAGAGCGAGGCGTAGGCGACGCTGTAGGGCAGCAGGGCGACGAGGAGGTAGAGCTGGTACCTGCCGAAATCCCCGACGCAGGGCAGGGCGTCGTCGAACGAGGCGAGCTTCGCCCGCGGCCGCAGGGCCGTCCGCTCGTTCGGCCCGCGCTCCAGCTCCACGTACTCCACCCGCTTCTTCTTCGTCCTGGGCATCTCCGGAGCCCCGTCCCTCCTCTCTTGGTCCTCCCTTCCTCGGCTGGGCGGCTCCTCCCGCTCCGGCTGCTCGGCTTCCTGGAACGAGATCGCGGTCTTTTTTTCAATCCCCCCCTCGATCGGGCGTCGGAGACTCGGTGTTCCCTGCTGCGCGGGGGAATGCTTTTTTCCGAGGCATCCCTGGGAATCCCCCGGTTCTCTCACCTCATCGTCCGGCCGATCGTTCGATGCTCCACTACCGTGCTCCTTCGGCATTTTGCGGGATACAACTATGGCGCGAAATCCGAAATCCCGGGCAGCCGCGCCGAAATGATTATTTCTCGCACCGGGCGCTCGCTGCGCACGCACGGTATAATATGTATGTACAAGGTATAATATTCGGCGAAAAATGTACCAAAGTATACTTGTACTTGGTTATAAGTATTATGACGACGATGATGCAAAAAGCAGCGCGCGGAGGGCCGGAACCGACTGATATTTTTCCCCCGAAGTCTCCGTGCCGTTAACCGGCTGTATACGAACGACGCGCGTCGGTTTGACATTCTGACGCGCGTCCATGCGTGTATACGGCGCACGGGAGTCTTTAATTTAAGAACGATGGACGCGATGACTGGCCGATGTACATGTATGTATGTGGACGCTCGCTCGAGCGAACGCATCAATTTGCGAGAGCCGAGTTTAGCTGACCACAGATGCTGAGTGGCTGGTATATTATACTTGTTATATTTATGTAAGCTACATCACAATATTATATTCACGACGAGCGGATCATGGATGGACGATGATTTTTTTACGTGCCTGCGGGTGATGTTTCGGACGAGGTTTATGCATATATTTGGGATGGATTAGTGCAAACAAGTGTTGCTGAGTGAAGCGATGAATTTTTTCGTCGATATCGTGGGATCAGTACGTGACTGGATGATTGATGATTTATTTTGATCGTGATGGATTGTGAAACGGAAAAAACAATAGTTTGTACGTTTGCCTGGTTTTCATGCTTTCCAAAACGGAGGGCTCGAAATTTCGCGTGGTGTTGACCCAAAAGAGATGTTAGATGTACCAAGTATACACGCTTATCTCAAACAGCACGCGTCCGCTAAACCGTAGGGATAAGTTTTAACTCTCGGTGTGAAAAGAGAGACTACAGTTACTTTTTTGAACGTCGGTGAAATGCAATTGCCGCAAGAGCTCGGAACTCCTGTTTTAAAACTGCGGACGAGTGTTCGGGCAAGATAACTCGGTGTGTGCTTTGGCTCAGCGCGGCCGAGTCCGCCAAAGTTCGTTAGAGCGCCGTAAAAGTTTCCTGCGGATGCATTTCCCTAATTAGGACGTTTAAATCTCGTTGCGGGACTCTCGTGCTCTCGTCGTGCCTGGCGAGGTGCTTGGAGGGCTAGTATAGAGTATGAGACAGGTAAAAGTGCTATTACAAATTTTATCGAGGACAATGTTTATTTGTGCGAGTGAAATTTTTTCTGTTTTGCATTAACGAGTGCAGTGTGGTTGGGAAAATTGCAGAGAGTACAATATTACCTCAATTGTTTCAGGATTGCTCATATTTCGATGATTCCGAGCAGAAAATAATGGAAAACTGTTGATTACAAAACGCTGATAAACCGAATTGAGTTTGGCTTTGCTGTATCGTATATTATATTATTCTGTCACAAAATAATACCAGTACTTATACACACGAAATTATTGTTACATTTCACTTCACTCTTACGGAATGCTACAATACTCGAATCAAACGATCATTTTGAAAAACAAAATTTATTTCACGGAGGAAAAAATATAACATCGATTACAACTTATTTCACAGAAAATACTGAAATTACTTCTCACGAGTTCGAACAATGAGACTTGGGATAGAAAACGTCCTGCAACGATTATCACAGAAGCTCCTTTTCCCCGCGCGCATACGCCGACGGCAAACCCTCGCGCACCACCGACGTACTTGATTTGCGTGAAAAAAAAAAGGTTCGTAAAAAATTCTGGCTTATACGTTCATCACACGCACAAACAAATAACAAAGCACCCATCAACCTACGAGCGTATGAAGATGATAGTTCGCGCGGCTCTGTACGTGTGTGCCAAAAACCCGAGCCCAGCCGACCGAGCGGCCATCAGGATGGACTCGCGACTGTGTGCAACATATTCGCGTGCAGTTTCGCCGAGTTTGTTAATAGCGCAGGGGGAGAAAGAGTAGGGGAGGCTAGGGTCGTGCCTCTAGTGTACGTGCCGTGATGCCTCACAGAGCACGGAAGCACGTGCAAGTGATTATTCAGGTGTATATAGCGTGTATACGGAACTTTATAACCGTACGACTAACGATTCCTGGTACGACTTTGGGCGATAAGGAAAACCATCGCCACCGGAGACTCCCTTTCTTCCTTTCCTAGTATTTCTTCTTTTTTTGTTTTTGCAGGAGGCTCGAATTTTGTTCGATCAGACTTGGCATTGGTTTTCCCTGTCTGTAATTCGAGCAAAAATTACACATGCCGAGATGGCTGTTTCTTTTTCTTCGAGACGAGATAAGTGCCCTTTGTTTGCCCGAGACGTCGGTGGTATGAGGCACGTGAAAGAAGAAACTTATGCGTAAGTACTTATCACAAGTTCTCCGAGCACAAAAGATTTCGCGCGAGTGGATTATCGGCGTAGCTTTGTAAGACGAGTACCTATTCAAGGCGGTTGTTTGAATTTAAGTATGTGTTGTACACCTATCGGTGGATACGATTTTATGTTGGTTCACATGATGATTTTTTAGTGCACATACAGCCCTGCGCTGTACAGTTTTACGTATACAATGCTGTAAAGAGAAACTTTACGATGTACGATATTAATAGCCGATCATTCGTTTGAAGATGCAGTAACAGCAATCACGTGGCGCTGCTCGATCAATCATTATCCTTACTCACGACGTATTTATTATACGTATAAACCTGCTCTTTTTTTTTTCCTCTTATTAATTCATCAAAACGTCGATGCGCTCGGTATAGTTGCAACAATAGTTCACGCGCACGCGATAATTGTGTAATCGCACGACTTACCGATCACCGCAATGAAATAACAATAAGCTGCATCGAATTCAACAAATCGATCGGCCAAAATGAATAAGATATAATCGGCCACCAATCATCTGCAATCACGCACTATACATAGATTCTATTTCGTCCGATTAAAGCGCGAAAGCTCCCGAAAAAGCTCTCCACTACCTCCACAACCAAAAACCAATAGGCGAATGAACCAAATAAGGGTGGGCGTCTATAAAAAAAGAAAGAAAAAAAAAAAAAAAGTTACATATGATGCGTGAACATCGTAACTATAACGGCGAAAGCCAGCGTTTCCAGCTCGCGTTCAATCTCGCTGCGGTGCAGTGCATTATATATCGATCGGCGCGGGACGGTCGGTTCTATTTTTTTTCTTCTTCTCTTCATTTCTCTCGCGTGCCTCGCCGAGCAACGAAACCTACGGAGCTATCGGGTGTCACGTGCAGACACTATATACACGCTATACCTCTGGCTTAGCGTATCCCCCACCCCCCGCCCCCCCCCCCACCCCCCCCCCCCCCGCACACCGCGATGGTGATATAATAAAATATATCGGGGGAAGACTAAGTCTATGCATGTATGTACGTTCGTCGATGCACGTATGTCAGACGAGTCTTTCATGAATCTTTGCGCGTGTGCGTGTGGCGGAGCTTTGGATTTCACTCTCTATCGCGGATATATGTAAACCGACGACGACGGCGTTGCAGCGGTAACCGTAGAACCACCGGCAGTTGGTGATGATGGTGATGATGATGATTATAAATAGTAAGTCAGTTTTCCCTTTGGAATATATGTATAATACGCGTTCGTTCGGGAATGCTGCTGTATACTTATAGGTAACGAACCACGAACTTTTTCCCCACTAGCTCATGTAATACATGTATATCGTACGTCGAATGCGCATTACGTCAAATTTTCAAAAATAATCATTTCAAAATACAGTACGAAACATAATGGTATTACGTTCATCCCTGTAGCATCCATTTTCTGTGGATGAGGAGACTTTTGATTGAATAATGCTGTCACAAGTTTGCTTTTATACAAATGAGGTGCACGATTTTTTCACATTTGTAAATTAACGTTATAATATACCCGAAACACGTCCATCCCTCTCGTAGAGTATTGGATCCATACGGTACGGGAAAGCACAACCGGTTCACCGTTATGTGGGGAAAAAGCTCGAGATATTTTTCTTTTGTTATATACCTATATACTTCAGTAATGGTCGCATAGGGTAAGCTAACAACGCAAAACAGGATTAACTATACTGATGGGCGTTAACGCTGCGGTGAGCGGGAGCAACTTCTATACGATTTCTTCGGGTCAACGTATCGTGTGCAGGTGCGTTCTGTGGAGCCGATGTGCATACAGCATGGATATGATCATGTATCAAACGGCGGTTAATGATTGTACTGTGAATTCAAATGCGTTATTCCAACTTCTATCCACACGGCTGTGAAATTTATTTGATAAATAATCGAATCGACCGCGGTTAATCGACCGAATTCATCTGTTTCCAAAGTATCAACGCGCGTAATTTTTTTCACGGGGTCTTACCAAAGTAGACCGAGTTTACTATTTTTTCGCGACTTTCAATAATGGTACATCCATGCCGGCGATTCAACGGTCCATCGATTTTTCTCACTTGCAGCGATCTCGCGGCATCTCGTACTCTCAACAAACATTTAAAATCAACACTAGTATCCATCGCCAAGAATACTCACCTCCCGCATGCAAAACCAATAAAAATAAAATAAAAAATCCAATATACCTTGAAAACTACCGGATACTCCATGAATATTATACTATTACGTGCGTGATTCTCCAACTCACCGATGTACAATCACACCACAGGATCGGCCATCATGCCTCACCAGAGCCCCGGACGCGTCATCGCCAACTCCCTCCGCCCTCTTCCAGCGCGAGATGGGAAAAAAATCGGCAAAACTAACTCGAGCCCATGAGCGCGCGCGTCACTCCGTCGGCTCGCGGGTGAACAAACCCAGTGCGCAGTTTGCAGGGCGTGTACCTACGCGCACGGACGAAACATTGTCGAATAAGTGGACAAAAAATGAAACGAATAATCCAGCGCCCGCGTCGCGTCTCTCCCGCGGCGGTTCCGCGCGCGCGAATGACACGCTCGAGTCCGACCGGCCGCGCGAGCGTACAATAACGCGCTTACCTATACCGATGCCGGGGGATGTTGTCGGTGGCTGTGTAGCGATTGCGGTGTGTTACGGGGCCCCTCCACCGGTTGGCGATTCTTACGCTCCACTTGGCGGCCGAGAGTTTGTCGTAGTGTACAACGTATCGTGCAGAGCGCGGGGGAGCGGGGGTCCGAGACGCAGAGAAGAAACGCCAGAATCTTGGGGAGGATGGATCGACGGGGGGTCGTGCTTTGAGGAGGAACGTGCGGGTTGAAATTAATTTCGAGGGAAATAATCGTGCGCGCACTTGAATTTAAATACGATTCATCTTGACGACGACGATGACGGCGGTTGCTGTTATTGGCACTGATTGCCGTTGTCTCGCGAAGTGCGACTGCCGCGGCATTGGATAAGCGCGATCTTGCGAGAAAGCATGCGAGCAAGGGGGAATACGATTGCGTCACTCTCGCGGGTGAAAGTCGCTTTTTTTTCTTTCTTTCTTTTCAATTGGTTTTGGTATATCTACGGCGATTATGGCGGAGCGTGATTGGAAGGAACAACAATATGATTGGTAAAATCGGCGCACGGACCGAACAATGCTGTTGAACGAGTACATAAGGGAATTCAGACAAAGACCGCCGAAGGCCGACTGATAAATTCGTTATCGCCGTGCCCGAGAAAAGAGTTTGAGCAAAACGTGCGCGCAAGTTGCAAGAGGGTTTTCGGCGTTCACATGGAGCATTGGGATCGCCTCGTCGGGCAAAATTTTCAATTTCCGACGAACTTTGTCCCGGAGCGTTTGCCCGACTTGTCGGAGAAAAAAAATTCTGCACACTGTTTATGTTTTCCTGGGATCACTGTTTAGTTTACGTATCGATGATAATCAATGGAAAATATGTTTAAAGTATGACAAATGATCTTCTGAAATCAACGTACGATTTTATTTAAAAAAATTGTATAATTAACAAACATTTTACACACAATTCAAAAAGCTCACTACTTAATATACACTATATATAGGCCTAGAATATGTACAGAACTAATTTTACGTTATTTTGATTGGTTCACCTCTCGTGCATCACCGTTACGGCGTCTAAATAATAACAAAATACATTTTTTAAATTTGTTAAAATTTGCAAAACATAACGTTCTAATCCACGTCATCGCTCCTTATGTACAAACACACTAATAATACTTTCGCCCTCCCGCAATATCATTCGAACGCCGTTGAATCATGAAAGTGATTCCCATATTTTTTTCCCCTTGTCGCTGAGTCGATGCAAAAACTTGTATTTCCCTCGAATCATTTGCATCTTTGCAAACCCCTCTAGAACCCCTATACCCAACCGAGGGAGCGAAGAACAGAAAAAAAAAAAGTGGAAAAGACACACACGAGTCCTCGTTGGAGCACAGTACAGCCCATAACCGAGCTCGTCTAGAGCCTCTCCTCCTCGACGCTCCGCCTGGACCTGACGCTCGACCTCAGGATCATACTGCTCCTCAGCATCTCCCCGCGTATCGACGCTCGCCTCGAGCTCCTTATGGTCGAGCTCCTCCTCAGACTGGGCGTCGGGTACTCGTCGTCGGCTCTCCTGCAAATTTCGTTCGATCGCCTCAGTTCGCGCCCTTTTTCATTTCGACGGACAAATCGAGGATGAAAAAAAAACGACACCCACTTGATCAAACACGGCACGTCCCAAATGCCTTGGTCCCTGCCGAACTCCTCGCCGTCCTGGAGCGTCTGGGGCAGATCCTGATCCAGCGTCTCGGGTAAAAAGAGCGCGAGTCCGCCCCCGAGGATGCCGAGGACCCCGAGGATGAAGAGCGGCAGGACGGGCGAGACCACCTCCAGATAGACGACGAAGGGCGCGACTATGCTCGCCACGTAGCCCATTATGTGGATCAGGGCGACCCCCTGCGCCCTAACGACCGTCGGCAGGAGCTCGGCCGCGTACTGCAGCCCGATGTTGTAGGATATGTTGACGCAGAAGCGGCCCATTATCGCCAGCGTCGCCGCGTAGATGTCTGGATGGATGGGGGGGGGTGGGGGGTGTTGATATTGTTCGGAAAAATAATAATTTTAACAGAATCGACGCTCACTGTTGGCGACGAGGCTCGCCCAGATGCTGAAGACGCCCGACACGGCCATGGAGCCGAAGGCGAGCCAGCGCCTGCCCCACCGGTCGAGGACGAGGGTGAGGAAGGTGTCGGCCGGGAGCTCGGTCGCCGAGGCTATCGTGAAGGTCACGAACACGTCGAGCCGCAGACTGTCGATGTTACGCACGTGGCCGTCGAAGCAGAGGCTGATCGACATCCTGGAGTTTTTCGCGTGATGTATTAGTTTCATCCGTTTCGTCGATCGATCCGCATATATATATATATATATATATATATAATCACGAATGACAAGGGACAATTTTACCAGATGAGGATGAGGAGGACCGTGATGTTTCGCAGCCTCGGGCTCCGGAAGAGATCCAGCACCGAGCACGACTTGTCCGCCTCCTCCTCCTTCTGCGCCCTCGCGCACGTGTCCTGGTGGGTGGAAAAAATCACGCAACGCGCTATTTTAAAAAAACTCTCTTCGGCCGCCGCCGCGTCGCGAGGCTAGCGATGAAAAACAATTTTCCCCCGGCACACGATCGTTGGACGAGCATTAAACTCGCGTACCTTGAAATCCCTGTAGACGCGCTCGGGCACCCTCGTCCCGTTGATCCTCTCGAACTTGGCCAGTATGGTCATGGCCTCGTCGACGCGGCCCTGGCTGACGAGCCACCTCGCGCTCTCCGGCACCAGCCAGGGCGCCGCGACCGCGAGGACCAGCGGCACGGACGTGGCCACGCAGGTGAGACGCCAGTCGGCCAGATAGTAGGCGATCCAGGGCAGGACGCTGGCAGCGAGGGTGAAGAACATCGCTATCGACATGTTGGCCACGAAGGTGCGCCACTTCGGGCCCACGTACTCGAGGACTGAAAAGTGCGGGCATTTTTTTTGTTTTCTTTTTTTGTTTACTCCGGTCGTCCGAGTACTAATGGGGGGGGGGGGGGGGGGGGGCCCCTGGGGGCGCGCCGGGGGGGGTTGCCCCGCCCCGGGGGGGGGGGGGGGGGGGGGGGGGATGATAAAAAAAAAGTAAACGGTTCCGCAGTTCTTTTTGCCACGCTCTTCCGGTGGCCGAGCGGGTTTTTATATATACTGTTGCGCAACTTCGCCTCCTCTGGTGTTCGAGAAGACTGGATCGGGAACTCTGGGGATGTCGCGTCCATGGAGGGTAAGCGCGGATGTTGCTGAATTTTTCACGCGGTCATACTTCTGCGGACGGTTCGATTTAATGGTACGTTGCGCCCGCGTGTGCGAAAAAAACTTGGAATGACGATCGGTGCTGTACGCAACAAGTGAATGAAGGCGGGCGTCGCTTCCGAAAAGCTCTCGGGGGAGTCATCACGGTACAGCTGTCCATCTCGAAAGATCGTTTCGGAGATGAAGTTTTCTTGACACGATTGTTCTTGGAAACTACTTCTACGTGATAAATAAAAACCCGATATTTTCACCGAACTCTATGATCTAGAATGGTACTTGGATTCTTCAAAAAATCATCGATCAAATTCCGATGGCGAAAAAAAGTGTATTCTGGAGCAAGAGTCCTTTAACAACCTGTTTGTAAACAACCAACTCAACTTGATTTTTCAATCAAACTAAATTTCATAACGACCCCCTTTAAAATGCGCGTGGCAATGGCACACGGGAAACTCAGTGGTGCGCGTGGATCGTGATCGAAACTCACCCAAAATGTACATCATCGTGAAGCAGTTGTCGAACGCGAAGCCGAACAGAAACCGGCACAGGGCGAACTGCCAGAAACTCCCGGCGAAGATGGTAGCCACTCCTGACACGAAGCCCACGAGATTCGTGCCGATGAGGGCGGGCACGCGGCCGTAGCGGTCGGCCACCCAGCCGAATATCAGGCCGCCGAAGATCGCGCCCACGAAGAATATGCTCTGGGCCGCGGTCGGCAGCCAGTCGTAGTCGCAGACCCACTCGAGCTGTGGATCGGGTAGGGATGATAATTTTTATTTTTTATTTTTCTATATAATATGATTATCGGAAGCAGCGGCCAAGTAGTGGATTATGATGGACAGATGTCGTCCGACCTTGTGGATCGGATGGTAGAGTGCCGGGCGTGTTATGTTTGTTGGCGGTGTTGTTGTGGGGGTTCGAGTCCGCTCGGTCTGCGTACCGAGAGTAGGGTGGCATTGAGTTTATACTCAGTGATACAGATATGACGGCAGTACCTGTTATCCAAATTAGAAGTTTAATCCATTTCCAACCTTAACAATGAGGTACGGATCACATTTTTTCTTTTTTTCAAATTAAAACAGTGACGCATGAATAAAAACAAAACGTCTCGTTAGCGGCTGCGTACCGTGAAATTTCTCGGATTTGAAATGGGTAATATTTTTTTCTCACATCTCTTTTTTAGCAACAATTAATATTATATCTTGAATGAAAGTTCAACTTTTCAATTGGGCACCAATAGGTAAGAAATCCTAAAATTCGTTCTCAGCCGGTACTTTCGAATAAATTATAGAGCAGCTCGAGCTCGTCGTCGCTCCTCGAGAAACTGCGACTCCTTCATAACTTGGTTCTGGAAACTATAGTATATATAGCATGAGAATCAAACTTTGCACGTCTCTTGGATTTCTGCTGATCATGCCTACTACATGAGATGCAAACATTTCGCACACCTTTGCTGAAATACGTAGAATCTCACAAAATTTTCACGACATTCAACAAACTTTTATTCAATTTGTGGATTTTTAATTTCCCTTTTTACACGTGCAAATTCAAATACGAGATATAGTTTTTTAGAATTGAAAAAAAAAAAGAAATGTATTCAGCTGCAGTGCAATCAGTGTCTCATCGTATAATTATTTGGTACAACAAATATATCTCTATGATTAACATACGAGTTCGTTTGAAAAAGTATTTCTGCTCTATAATTACCTAACGCAGGACTAAGATTAACAATATTCAATAATTATTTTTATTCGACATTTTTTGTGTCCGAAAACAAATTTCTCTCAACTGAAATATGTCAATTTTAATTTTGTTTTTGTTTTAATCGAGTCAATGTATTACGAATGCACAAAATATGCCATATTTCATTTGCCGCAGTCTATGTACATATTACACATATATGTATAGTACAATCGAATGTTGCATGAATGATACGAGGCATCTTGTTGTATAATAGCAGCACATAATATTATATACGTGAACACAATAGTTGAGTTGCGCGGCGTCATTCAAGCATATGCCTGCGAGTCAAGTGGAACACCGAACGACGCGAGTCTCAACTTTCATTGAAGAGTTGTATCTAATACTCTTGCATAACGCTAAGCCATACAATTGTAACGCGCGCGGGTACACGATTCTCAAAATTACTTTTGTTCATTCCTATAACATCTCATACATGTTTTAAAAAAAAAATTCCCCCCATCTCTTGCACTGTATTTTCATCAAAGCATGTGCCTCATCCACACAAGCACGAGTCCCTTATTTCGAATTTGTAATCAAATGCATGCGGTGCGAAGGTTTCGCATACGAAAAAATGGGTCCATCAACGTCCAAATAAATGTCGACTGGCCGACCAAATTCAGCTCGGAAAAGCTAATGCATTGGTTACAGCTGTACTATGTGCAACGAGTGTGTGCGCGCGTGCGGGACCCCCGAAATTGGCACTCGACCGAAAACTCTCTCGCATCGGATTCCGGTTCCCCGTACAACTTTTTGGACGGGGAAAACGGGCAGGAACTCTCCGGGGGGACCTTTTAACGAAGTTGCGGGCCAGAAAAAGTGGGCTGGCTCAGCGGGCAATCGGATCAATCGGGGGAAGAGGAAACGTGCTCCAAAGGGCTGAATTGTTTCTCGCAAAGTTGGGGGGGAGCTCGAAATATGTAATAAATTGAATCCGCCTCTACCGTATGATGGTACACGCATACATGTATACCTATATATAGGGTATGATATTAAGTTGGTCGAGAGTTACGCATGGGAGGTGCAGTGCTGTGTTGTAGACCGGAGACGCATCGCGCGTGGAATTACCTCGGTGGCGACGGTCGAGTACGGTATGACCGTGAAATTGAATTCCCAGCCGCGGTCGCACTTCTTGGTGGGCCAATCGGGGTCGGCCGCCTCGAGGCCCCGCTGCAGCACGTCCGTGTAGTTGACGTCGTACATCTCGCACTTGGACTTGCCGCTGCCGAAGCCATTCTGGGCTGGCGGTATGGACAGGGCTAATCTGCAGATCGATGATGATGATGATGATGATTATTGTTTTTCTCGCTTGAATGGACGATCAGGGGCGAGACGAGGGTGAGGTTGATCGATCTTTTTTTTTTCTTTTCAACTTTTGGACTCTCTTGGGCGTGCTCTGTGTGCTTTCAATGTGCATGCGTGGTTTTTTTTATTTCCATGCACATTCAATGATATTATTTTGTTCCATAGAAACTCGATTATTTCACTTTTCGAACAAAGATCTCTGTTTCGTGAAAAATTATCTGATCATTAATTAATCCTCTCGGCGAGGAATCATGATCTTTTACAACCATGCTGAATCTAAAAATTCCATGCATTGTAAATTAAAAAAAAAAATCCAATCCTAATATTTATCAATTAATTAGTGACTCTAATGGGACGGCAGATTTTTTTTCTTCGCAACGGATGGGAATCGTAGCGATGATTCGCTT
>JAPYYV010023156.1:0-12408 GCA_030522625.1 Copidosoma aretas
TCTTTCCGTGTGCGCCACCTAAACGAAACAGCAGGAGCAGGCACAGGCACAGGCCTGCAGTGGGCAAGGCAAGTGGACTTTTTCTAACCGAACTAACTGCAAACTATACCTATATATAAGCTTAAGTACATGGTAAAGTAAAACAACGTCGGTATACGTATACGGTTCGAGTTGAGTTACCCACAGGCCTGGTACATATTCGCAGCGCCGTAGAAAGATAGGGAGATATTATTGACTTCCTCTCCAAACATTCTCCCCGCGCGGTAGAAAAAGAGGGGAATATTGCTTCCTCTTCTACGCCGCGTCACCCGCGCCAGCGCAGTCTACTCCCTTTCATCTCAATCTTACGAATTTTCGATCAGCATCACGTGACCTGACTCACCTGACGCGAGGTTATCATTTTTTCCCCATCCCAAAAAGTGCACAACGCCGCTAAAGAAGTTTTCACTTCAAAAATGTGTCACCAGCTGACAGTCTATGTGTAGAGCCTTGGAAAGAGTGGCAGATAGTAAATTTTACAGGCGATGGTAACTGCCTGTTTTACAGCCTCATGATGTTGTTTGATTTAGATTTAACAGCAAAACAGTTGAGACAATTTTTGCTGCATTTAAAACATGTTGATGACTATATCGATCCAGAAAACACCAGGAAGATTTTAAGCCAAAACTGGAAGTCAGGGAAGGGGAAGTGTATTTTTGTTTTTTCGTAGGAATTCAAAGTGAACATCTGTGTGCACTATATATATATATATATATATATATATATATATATATATATAGGGATGGACCGCCAATGTGTCAACATCACACGGAGATGAAAGGGGCAGAATACGAGCACATGCTGTATGAGCCGAGACATTATAAAGCGCTCTGCGAAAAACGGCAAAACGCTATAAGCCAATAAACAAGTTGTATGAAAGTACAAATGAGGGTAGTGTAGTAGTTCGGGATGCAAGAAGAACAACACTGAGAAAAAGGAAGGGAAACAGGTTTTTAAATACGAGAAAGAGAACAAAAGGGGGGATCAGGAAAAGAACAATACCGATTACGAGACGAGTGAGGAATAGGATTTTGAATAAAGGGAGGAACAAGTTCCAGGAAAACGCGATCTTCCGCCACCCCTACCGGAACCACCGGATGAGCCAAGTTCAGTAGCGGAACCAAAACAATCGAAGATAGCTGGCAATCAGATAGACGATGAGATCATCGAAATGGAAAAAGATAAAGAGGAGAACAGCAAATATTTGCCGAATAATAATATAGAAGGACATAGTGGTGATGGCACTACGGATTACGACGAGGTCAGCACAACCATACCTGGTCTAGAAAAGGACAGAGCGTGCAGGACGTGGCTACCAATACAAAGACCGCCCCGGAAGCCAGAAAAGAGTAAATACATACCGCCATTTAAAAGACTTAAAAAATAAACACCCGTTAAGATACCTCGACAACATCGCTTTCTGCACAATAACGGAAAACATACCGGACACAGAAATCATGGATGCACTTCAGGAGAGAGGTTATATAAACCCAGCAGCGATACCTTAGGAGAAAAAAAGGGTTAGAGACGTCACTCTATCAAAAGCAAAAAAAGTGTCGGTGATGAAATTATACGTGAAAAAGCACTTTGAAAGTATAGGATTGAAATCGGATATCAGGAAATGTATATCTTCTGTAAAACAAATCATGGGGCTTAACAACATAGATTCAGTGGGTATTATACGAGACCTTGCGATATTAAGGGCAGCACAGTGGGACTACTTCGCGGAACAGTTCGAAAATAACTTTGAAAATGTAAATGTATCAGCGGTGCTACATTTAAATAGCTTAGCAGTGCCTTCGGCAGAACGGCGGTTCGAAGTGCTAAAAGAATATCACGAATCATCTATGGGAGGCCACAGGGGCATGAACCAAACGTACAACAAAGTCACGAAGGATTATTATTGGAGGAACATGCGACCGGATGTGCGTCAGTCTGTGTTGGGTTGTGAATCATGCTAATCGACGAAGCTTGTTAAGGTAAAAACATAATAGGCGCTTATTATAACAGATACGCCAAGTAAACCGTTTGAAAAAATATCGATCAACAAACCATCTGCACACGGCAACAACCACATATTGTCGATTCAAGATTGGCTTAAAACGTATATAATTTTGGTAACAGTAAAGAGAGCGACTACCTTAAAAACCGCTAATGCTCTTTTGGACAGAGTCATAGCAATCTTTAGAGCACCAGGAAAAAATTTGTCCGATAGAGGCGCACACTTTCAAAACAAATAATTGGAGGAGTTCGCAAGAGTATTTAAAATATACGAAATGGGCACTACAGCTTTTCACCCACAAAGTAATGGTGCAATAGAACGAATGCACCACACCTTAACGGATTATCTGAAGGCAAACGTAGATAAAGACGACCACTGGGATAAACATCTGAAGATGTGCATGTGCGCGTACAATACGAAAAAACATTTAGCTACGGGTATGGCACCTCCAGAGATATTACTGGGCTACCTAGCCAGAATTCCGTCAAGCTTTATGAAAACAACAAACGGACAAACTTACGACGGATACTTAGACGATTTGATAAAAATAATGACGCGGTTACGAACGATTGCAGCCATGAATCAAGTGCAGGCGAAGTACAGATCTAAGTATTGTTATGATAAAAAGCTCAACACAAGATTTTCCCTGAAGGAGAGGCGGTATATGTTGTAAAGGAGCCAATAAATAAGTATGAAGCACAGTACGAAGGCGCGTATGAAATTGTGGGAATAGATTACAAAAACTACGATATAAAGTTAAAAAATGGTGACGAAATAAGGGTAACACATGTAGATAAAATTAAAAAAGCATGCGTTATAAAAACCCAATTAGCGGATGTGAAAAAAATCAACAATGGGATAGACGGTAAAAAATTGTAATAAGGGAGCGAATAAATAAAACTACAATAATCCAAGTAAAAGAGCACGTAATGTCGTGAGTGTGGCCTTCGGACGGCTCGCGAAAAAAACAAAATTTTTTTGTTCAAAGTAGTCAGAATAATAATGAGGATAGGAAAGAAGCAAAAAGAGGTTAGCTATCAAAATTAATAAGCGAAATGATAAATTGTAAGTGTACTTTTCTCGTAAGCGTGGCCTTCGGACGGCTCAAGAGATAAGTGGACATTTAAGAGTATAAAGATCGTAGAAAAAAATAAATAATCAAGAAAACACAAAGTATATGTAAATGCAAGTATATTACAAAGCCGATCAATAAACCGAAGTACAGAAAGACGCATGGGTTGTAAAGAAAAATGAAAATCTTATGTTTTAGGGCTGGGGTCATGCCGGTGACTGAACAACCGGGGGAAGTAGAATTTATTGAAAGAAATTCTGAAAAATTGGTAGAAAATTTAGGTCTGGTACAATCAGTCACTCTAACCTGGTAAATAATATGGTACGTAGATTGGAATTAGCTGATCGAGGAATTAAATGCATTTCTGAGTGCAAGCAGGCATGCAAGGTGGAAATGCAAAGTGACACTGAGAAGGAAAGATGAATGCGCAACGCAAATAGAGCAGGCCACACATAAAGCCTTAAAGATACGAGAAAGAGTGAAAGAGGCGTACAGAGCAGTGGTGGGTCAGAAATTTGGTAGTCAAATGAAAACAGTGCAAGTATTTCAGGGACAGGCAACAGAAGCAGAAAAGAAGAAAATACAAGAATTGGTAGAGTCAAAACTGACTAACACAACCGAAACAACTAAGTACCTAGCAGAAAAAATGAGGGTAACAACGTGTGGTAATCATGAACAAGAGCTTCAGAGCATAAAAAGGTTTAAAGATAAAGCGGGAATAATAACAGAAGAAGGGTTAAAATAGTTACAGAATTCATAAGCGGATATGATAGAGTATTAGAAATGGGGAGGGAGTTTGAACAATTAGCCGAAAAACTTGAAGTGAGATTTCAAACATCAACGGATATAATTTATTTAGCAAGTCAAGGCGTGTCGCATTTTCCAGAGGCAGCATTAGGGGCTATAGCTTAAGCAAAAATTTTGTCAGGGCAGCTCAGATCGGATCTCAAGTTCCCAGGGGAAGAAAATAAAACAACAAAAGATGAGATTGGGGAAGTCACAGCTACCTTACAATTTAACGAAAAAATTATATACGACATTTAGATACCGCTGGGAACAAAAGAGAAGTTCGACCTCCTAAGGATATCAATATTGCCGGTGGAACAAGTGGGGTCGAAGGCAACGGGCGTGGTTGCATATCTACAGCCAACATACGAATACGCAGCAAGCAGCGCGAGCGCAGAAAGATTTGCGCTAATACCGCAAGTAGTATTACAATGCAAGAAGCTGAGAAAAATACGCATATGCCAACAAATAGAACCAAAACAAGAGGTAGAAGAAGACCACCTTTGCGAAATACGACTTATATTGGGCGAAACAGTAAAAAAAACCGGAAGAATGTCCAATAATACTGGCCAAATTAAAGGGCATATATTGAACACGCCTTCATGCAAAGAATCAGCATGCATTCAGCACCACCAGGGAAGAAAAGATTACGTGTGCAGTGTGAACAGACTGAGCTCAAGACGCTAAAAGTAACAGTCTCAGAAGTGATGAACCTAGCGAGAGACTGCACAGCTCAAACATCCGAAACAAGGCTGGACCAGGGACAAGAGGAGGGAAAAAACTAGATATTTAAGTTTTAAAGCTCAAACTTGACTTGAAAGAAGTTGTACAAAGGGTAAAACGAGTAGGAGAAGGTAGGCTACTCGAATTATTAGAAGCAATAATCAAAAGGGATGGGTTACAGGAACTCGATATTCAGGAACATGGGCTTAGTAACGGAATAAAAGTAAGTACAAAATTGGCGGATATAGTCCAACGTGTACGCAAAGTACTGCAAACAAAAGAGGAAGCTTCCGATTGGAAGGAGTATGCGTGAATGGCGGCGGAGATAGCACTGGGCGCGGCAGCAGGGTCATTTGGAATTTTAAAATGGGGAGCTCCGATACTGCTTAAAGGCTTGAGAATGTTCACAGGTAGACGGGAGAATAATCGCAGATGCATCAACATTGTGCTGGAAGACTTGTCTGCGCACAGAATGGTCGCTAACGAACGAGAAGCAAGAGTGCTGTTGGGTGAGCAGGTAAAATCAGAAACCAGAAAGCAGCCAGCTCAGTCAGCAACTAAGACACGACCTTTGAAATGAACAGTGTAAATATATATAAATAAATAAACATGTAAAATTGAAAAAAAAAGTTAATTTGAGTGTAAGAAATAAAAGTGAAAATAAAATAAAATAATAAAAATGATAATAATAAACATTTTTATACCAATAATAAAAATGTACATGGGTCGGGTATAAATATTAGTAAGTAAAAATGTAATTTTTGTGTGAAGATGTAGACGGAAAATGTTGTATGCAAACAAATGAACTCAAACGTAACAAATGAAAGAAAATAAATGTAAAACAGGTAAGGTCAAAGTTCAGAGAGAAAAAAAATATTGTGGAGAGAGCAGCGCAAACAAGAACAAACTATGTATACACAAAGCATACATGTCTATTTACAACGCATAAACAACATGACCCAAATACATAAACACACACACACGCGCGAATAAGTAAGGCCATCAAGGACGATGACCGCGTGACCCCCGTACGATAGCTAGATGCTCTTGTAACTTCGCGCCTAAAGCTCGGCCCCTGCGCGCACAAGCAGACCAACCCTCAGTCCTGTACCGCCTAGGTACTAGCAGGGAGACAGAGCGACTCGCTCTCCCCGTTTGACCTCCGAGAATAACACCTCGTGCGCGTCTGCTCTCTCGTATAATCACTAAAAAAAGGTTACGTTGGTTCAACTCACGGGTATTCATTTCCTCTGCACCCCCTAGCTCCGCATTTCCCACATAACACTCTTTTCTGATCTTTTTCTTTCCAGTTATTTCAGATAATTAAGTTAAAGCTATTTATTTTTTATTTGGTATAGGCGCTTTGTGTATGCATGTTTTATTTATTTTATCTACATGGGTAACTCTCACTTCTTCGCTTCTCTGTAGTTTTACGTTATGGGTATTATAATCGATTACCACTATCTCTTAAGGTCCCCCTTATTGTGCGTCGTATTTGCCTTTCGACGGTTCTTTGAAGACAAACGCGGACTTCTTTTCCATGGAACACTTAGGTTTGAGTTTCCTGTCATAATAGTGTTTTGAACAGAATTTAGCTTGTACCTGTTTCCTAGCTGCTATAGTTAGCATTTCTGTTATAGACTCAGAAATTTGTTCGAAATACTTCACATACATTGGATCATCTTGTTGACGCTTAAAGCATAATGGTATGCAAGCTTTCTGTTCAATAAGTGGTTCGTAAGGCGTGTATCCTATACTATCATGTTCTTAGGTATTGTACACAAGCATACGCAATGGTATTAACTTCAATTTTTCGGCTTTATCCAGGTATGCTTTTAAATATTCTGCTAAGACTTGATGCATGCGTTTTATTGCGCCATTACTTTGGGGGTGGTGGGTGGTGCTCCATATTTTGTCAATGTTAAATAATCTTGCGAATTTCTCCATTGTTTCGTTCAATAAATAGGATCCGCAATCCGATAATAATTTCTTCGGTGCACCGAAATATGCTATCAATTTGTCAGTTTGCTTTCTCACTGTATCATTGGCTGTTGCTTTCTGTACTGGAGCGAGGATAATATATATGGTTAACCAGTCCTAAATTGAATTTATATGGATGTTTTCGTGGTCTGAAAGATTATTCACATGTCCGTAGACATCGATAGATATTTTTTCGAAGGGCCTTCTCGGAGTATCTATAATTAACATTGCTTGCTTTGTTTTTAAACAAACAAGTTTCTTGGTCTGACAAGATTTACAGCCAAGTCCGAATTTCCTTACGTCCGGTGGCATGTTTTTCCAATAAAATATTGTGCGATGCTATTGTTAGTTTTGTTTATGCCTCTGTGTCCACATACTGCGAATTCGTGGTATTATTTTATGAACTTATGTAGCTGGTCGGCCGGCGGTACTACAAGTGTATTTGTGTATCGTACAGGTGCTATTTTGAGGTTTTTAAAAAATTTTTTAATTTGCTCCACTAAATATAGCCACTAATTTATGTTCAAAATCGCTAGGTCTCTCACTATTTCTATAGTATTTATTTTATTCGTCATAACTGCTGTTTTCAGAGACACTAAACATTTTTTAATGTCAGATTTCGGCGTGGTATCGTCAAAGTGTTTTTTCACGTATATACGTATCATGTGTAATTTTCTGACTCTTTATAACATAGCGTTTTCAACCTCTTTAGTTTTATTGCTTAAAACCAATGGATTTATAAGGCCACGTACAGAGTGCGTCAATGGTCTCGGTATCACGGACACTATCCGTTATCGAGCAAAAAGATAAATTTTTTAAATATCTAAATGGCTGATCCGTAACTGTTTTCAATTTTCGAAGTGGTGGTAGGTCTTCATTTTTCTTTGGTGCCCATGGTGGTAGTTCCTGAGGATGCCTTGTCCTCAAACTCTGTATTTTACTAGAGCATTTGAATTAAATATGTCATTTCTAATGCCACTTTCTGCTTTGCTTCCCGATTCTACGAGGGCCTTATTTGGGTAATTGCCTCGCTCTATGTCGCTCTCTGGCGATAAATCGGACGAGTCCTGTGAGTTGGCTGCCGATGGAGGCTCCAATGGCGGTGGGGGTTCAGGAGCGGATAACATGCGTTCTTCACGTGTTTTCTTCCGAATGTTGCTTCCTCCGCTATCCTATTCATTCTCCTCTACCTCGTCAATTTTCTCATTATCCGAATTTTTTCCTAATTCTTTACATCTTGACGGGTGCTTCTCTGGCACTGCATCCGAGCTTCCGCTGTAGTCAGGCCTCTATCGTTTATTATGGTTTTCCTTTATAAGGGCTTGGTAATGTTGATTTTCTAAATATATATATATAAATTTTCCGCTTTTATTTACTATAAAGTGCTGATAACCAATCTTATCCGAAGTCGCTTAAAAATGAATGCATATATGTTTATTATACTCTAAGTCATATATACAAGCACGTTTCCCGTTGCCAAAAGCATTATCGCTTTGAAGGATGTCTTCTGTTCCCTCTGGGTTGCTACTTTCATGCATCCATTCAAATTTACGAAGGGCACATCTTAGTTTTGTTGTTGAGAGTATTCAGCCATCAAGAAGGATTAAAGAATGGAAAAGACAACTTCCGTTCTGAGAGATTTCCGCTAGCAAAAATTGTTCGTGTGGCTCCTGGCAGTAAAATCCGCATTTTCAAGTCTCAAAATCTGTCTTATTTCATTTATTCTGCGGTGTCTTTTCTTATTTGTTTGTGATTTTTTATTTGTTCTTTTTGTGGGGTATTATGATCAGTATTTAGGTCTACTTCGCTACCTAAGTCGGTCTCTTTATTTGACCTTGACTGTAGGTCATTGACTGTATTCTCTAGATGTTTGTTTTTTTCCGATCTGTGGTACTATCAGTTGCCTACGCATCAATTCTAACTCCTGCCTTTCCTTCAAAATCTTTGCGTTTTATGTCTAGCCAAACCTTTCTTTAAAAATTATTAATTGAGTCATCGAACATCGCGTTCTATTTTTTGTTTAAATCCGAGCTTTTCTTTAGACGTTCTCGTGTCTGTATGCTTTGTAATATACTGTGTACGTCCTTTCTCTCAATATATGTTCTTGTGTTAAACAGTTATCTCCATGCGCGTCGATTCGTCTGTAATTTTTAACGTTCGGCTGCACTTTTACTCGACGTCTCTGATTGTTGTCTCTCTTCGCTCGGAATTTTGTCTTTATCTCGCACATATGGTCCTTTCTCGTCAAGTTTTTCTCTCTCGTGCATCTGCAAGCACTGTGTTCGCTTCTGTGCTACTGATGGTTCGATCGTTTCCAGGTTGGACGGCCGTATTAGATCTTTTAGGGAGTGTTCCGCTCGTTATGGAGTGTATCGTAAAATGCACGCTTTGCTGTTGGATGTTCTGGCTAGTTTGACCGCACAATATTTTTCCTCTTGCTATGTTGGGGGTCAACTTTTTTATCATTTTCATCATAAACATTTTATGTTTTTTGTCAGCTTTTTTTCATTGCTCCCATGATTCTGGGTCGTGTTCTAATGTTATTTTAATTATTGTGTCGTCCGTATCGTCTGTTGAAACTTGTTGTGTATTAGTACCGTCGACGTGTTGTGGAAGTTTTCTTCCCCACGACACGTTTATTTCGGTTTCGTGTATCATTTTATTTTATTTTATTTTTTTTCTACGTCGTACTTTGTGAGTGTTCGACAGCTGCAAAAGATTTAGGATTAAGTTTCACGGCTTTTCGCTTTACCTTGTCTTGACTGCTTTGTGTTATTTACCAAATGTTCTGTTTCTAAGAACTACGGATTGCCTACAATGGTTTTGAGCTGTCTATAAAGAGTACATTATTTTTCTTACCTTATTTTTTTTCTGTGGTGGTTAAATTCTGTTCTTTGTGCTGACTCAACCGCTTGTATTACATATCTATAAAGTATGGTCGGTTCGAGTTCGTTTTCGTGTTTTTTTTTTTTCAGCTATAATCTCACCTGTGTACTGACTCAGTACTGTTGCCTGCAAGATTTTTCGAGTATTCCAGATGTATATATTGGATAATATAGGCTCGAGTTTGCTTATGAATAGCCAGGTGTATTCTTTTTGCCGTTTTTAAGAGGTCAAATAGGAAATTCTTTTGGGTCGGTACTGAGAGTAAATGTTCTTTTGTTCTCTTTTTTTCTGTCGTGTCAGATGGTAACGGAATTCACTTTTATTATTCTACTTTGAGATAATTTTTGTTCGAATTACGTTTATGTTCTTCCCATTTTTTTTATCAGGCTCGTTATTGTTATTAACATAATTCTTATTTTATTTTTTATTAAAGTATAAACATAATTTTAAATTGAAACCTGTGTGATTTTAAGTGGTCATCAAATAATCATTAGAAATCCTGTTCTGCATGCTAAAGTTGTTTCTAACGCTATTTGGTAGTAAAAGTGTAAATTAGTAACATTTACTTACGTGCGTCAATTTTAATATAGTGAGGGTTGAGCGAAAAAAAAGAGTGTAAGTGTATATTGCTATTGCATATTTTTTTCGTAGTTGAAGGAGTTTTTTCGTCATATTAATTTACGCTCGTTTTCCCGTCTTATTATATCGTCGTTTAATTTTAGCATGCATATACTTTGTTAATATTTATTATTATTTTTGTGTAATTATGTCATTTATGTAAAAATAAAAAAAAATAATAGAGTGTTTTTTCCCTTAACTTTCCAAGGGGTCGTGAATTTTTTTCTGTATACATGTATACAAAAGGTTTCTGTATTTTAATGTACTTGCCATGTAGTAGCTATCCAAATCGCTAATAGGACTGCACTGGACCTTATTTTTGTCCCTCTAGATAAGATGTCGATCTTCTTAAGCTTCCCCTTTTTTTCTCTCGTGACAGACGTTAGAGTCCGATCTCTGGTGTGTTATTTGGCTCTCCGTTGTTCTGGAAGTCTCTCGCTGGCTTGGCTTCTCGTCGTCCATTTTTTTTTTACTCTGACTTTTTTTATTCTTTGGTCACTTGCTTGAAAATTTTTTTTTGTCCTTACACTCATTTTTTGTCTCGCGATACTACGCTGTGTGCGCTTTCTAACCGATCTTGCTTTTGACACCGAAATTCTCCTGTTACGTGGGTTCGTGGTCGGTCGGGTGTACGCAAAATCAGTACACAGTAAGGACTATTAACTTCCTTTTATTATTCCTTAAGACCAAGGGAAGAGCCAAGGGTAGCGCGGTAACTTGGAGGCACGTCTGCCAGTCTTGAGAGTCCCGAATCTTCTCCTTCCCCTCTACTCTTTGACCCGACTCAAGAGTTCTGCCTCTCCTCTTTCTTGGTCATACGTCCCTATCTGAGGTGCTGGGGCGCGTACGTATTGGTATGCTATGTATACCGTACGCTGAAATTCACAATTAGCTGAAATTTGAAGAAAACTAGCAATATAATTTTTGAGTATTAACTTCCCCAAATTGAAATCTTTTGTGCAGCAGCGTGAGAAGGAAAAAGACAGCGATCCCAAAAAACTTATTTGTGTTTAACTCTTACGTACTCGAAAAAACATTGATAATGTTTTGCAAGCTTTAACCATTATTCTTCAAGACGTCTAGTTTTTAATAATCGTAGCCATTCAGTGTAAATACATTTCTTTTACGAGATAAAATATGTATTGTCAACATGAAAATCCATCTAACCTTTTTTTGACAAAAGTATGGCTTTAGCAATTACAAGTTCCATTGACATCGTATTAAAGTACAAGTTTTATTAAAGCAAAGAGTCGTATCTGGCGATTATTACCGCTGAGTTACCTGCACTAGACATTGTGCACGCAGCTAGGGACGATAAATGGGACAGCTGCCAACTGCACGATTGACTTCTACATGGCCCTTCAAGCACGTTCGTATTGACTCTGCCGGACCGATTTCTGTGCTCTTTTCAAAGGGACGTGGCGCATAGTCAACTAAAGGCTATATATGTATATATATTTATATGCATAGTGGTTCGTGCCGTGCACAATGAAATAGTATCAGACTTGACTATTGATGCTTTCTTTGCTGGTTTCGATCTTTTTCTAGCTCGACGCGGCATCCCGGCGGTAATATACTTGGACAACGATACGAAATTTAAATGCGCTACAGTTGAGCCGAGAAAAATGTTCCAGCCTTTACAAAGGCCGTTGTCAAAAGCCTCGCCTCGAAAAACATTAAATGGTCCTTTATACCCCCACAAGAACCCCACTTCGGTGGTTCGTGGAAAGCTGCGGTGAGCAGCTTCAAGCATCATGTACATAGAGACAGTGGCTAGGCTACGCTTACATTTGAGGAATACTCAACACACTCACCACCAAAATTGAAGCGTGCCTGAATTCTAGGCCTTTGTGCCCCCTTAGCAACGAGGTCACGGGAAATCTAACGCTTACACCCGGACATTTTTTCATTGGAACGAGCCTACTGACGCCCGCGCCACCTGGAACCTACGACCAAGATTCGCAACCAGAGCGGCTAACCAATCGCTGAAGACTTCTGACTGGACTTCGTAATTCGTTTTGGTCGATGTGGAGAAATGAAGTGAGTTATCATCACTCCAAAATAAACAAGTGGTTAAAAAATCAACCTAACTTGCACACTGGGGACGTTGTTCTGCTGAAAGATGAGATCACTCCGCCGCAGCCGGCTTCGTGGCCTCTAGGCCTCATTATTGAGACTCATCCTAGCTGTTCAGTTAAGAATAAACTTTTACTTAGTGTGCGAAATATTACCTATATTACTGTTTGATTTTTCATAATGTTGCATTGACTCATATTTATTTGCTATGTAATTTACTTCTTAC
>JAPYYV010023157.1:0-11605 GCA_030522625.1 Copidosoma aretas
CACCGGGACCAAACTCGCCACCGAGACTTAATGACCGGGACCAAACTCGGCTACAGGATTAAAAAATCTTATCGGCCGGGACCAAACTCGACTACCCCGACTCTTACAGTCACGCTTACCTCATGCGTGTACATAATGATGCAAAGTAACAATAACTCGACACGGTTAATTTCAAACATGATTATTATGATAATTATTATTATTATCACGCATACACCCTACTAACATGAAAAAATAATACACTTGATTCCCCTATCCTTTGTACAATTTTAAACTCCTCATCTGCTTTGTAACATAATACTTGTAGCTTGAAATTCACGATAAAATAAACGAACGGAAAAAAGGTTAAAAATTTCCCGGAACGAATCAAGAATATGTACAAACGAAACAATCATTGACTAAAGCTCAGTGAATCGAGAACAAAAAACTTGCCACCAGAACGACAAGGACGGGCGGCAACAGTCGAATGGCCGAGCTAGCGTTCAGTCTCTTGATGGGGCGCAATTGCACAGGATAATCCTTATTCAGATCGACGTACTGCTCGATCCAGGGTAAATAGACCTTGATATCGGCATATAGCCCCGGCCGATCTGGCCAGGCACAGCCCTCACCTCCTGACACGACGCCCGTCAGTCGGCCCATGCACAGCATCCCTCCTCCCGAGTCGCCCTGACAAGCATCGCGACCGCCTTTCTTGTACCCGGCGCAAAACATTCCCGTGGGTACGTCAGAAATATTCCAGAGCAGCTTGCGACATAGAGGTACGGACATCAGTGGAAGATCGACATAGAGCAAGTATTGGCTAACAGCTCTGGATTCCTATAGACGGGAGCAAGGGCCATTTACAAACTCAAGTGAGACGCGACTACCTTGTTTATAAGTATATAGTTCTACTTACGAACTTTTGATAGCCCCATCCGGAAACTTGACACACCGTGCCCGATCTGACAAACGTTCGAGCTAGGGGGGCCGCATTCACCAGTGGGTCGAACGTGAAGGGTTTTTTCAGCTGAAATGATCATCCGTTGCCATTTGTATTGAGATCTGCGATTTGACTTTGGGAATATCTTGGACAATATCCAGTACTCACCTGCAGAAGAGTGACATCGTTGTGCAAGGTATAGGAATTAAAACGTGGGTGAATTATTATTTTTTTAACTCCACTCCATTGGTAGGAGTTTTTTATGCTCTTCAGAATAACGTCACCCGCAACGACTATTATTGAGTACGCGTCGAGAGGTTTACCCAACGAGCTGGAGAGATAAAGATTGCAATCGTTAATTCGTGGCGAGTTTCGCCGTTTTTTTGAAAACATTTCCTTTACAGTATTTCTCATGACTTTGTTCTTCAGTACAATAAAAAAAGAAAAAAAAAAAAAAAAAAAAAGTACTTACTCATACATGCAGTGACTTGCGGTTAAAATCCAAGCAGGTGTTAAGATACTACCTCCACAAAAGTGTGATTGCGAATATTTCCTTCTCAAAGATACCTTAAAAATGTTTGCTTACTTATTTTATATTCCAGTCATGGATAAAAATTGTATCTATTTTACCTGCTGAGGAAATTGGCCCAAAATAGCCAAAGTTCCATTTACGATTCTTCTAGGTACTTCTTTTAGCTCTTCTGATCCGACGTCCGAGGGTATATCATAATCAGCAGAGAATACGTCACCTACGAATAAATTTATACTATGACATGATACTCACCGAATTTTTTTGGTAAATCGTATTATTGTTATAAGAAATATTTTTAATTTGTCAGCGTACATGAATCATCTTGCATAATCTATGTAATTCAAAGCTTTGCAGTGGTTCATAAATATAAATAAAAATATACAAAATGTACTGTCTATTTTGACATTACGTTACAATTTTTCGAAGCACGATTTGCCACAATTAAAACTTATCTTGGTAAAACTCTTTGTATAAATTTTCACTGCTCAAAATTATTAGCTTACCTTGAGCTGATACTCTCACTGTGAATATTATAAACGAAAATAACAATAATTTGTATTTTAACATTTCGAGTATTGACAGGTCAACTTAGAGAATGTTGTCAGTGCGCAATGCCTCTTGAGACTAAGGGGACAACGCCTATGCGATCACTTATCTGCTCACTTATCAGTAATTTCACATAAATTGTCAATCGAAAGAATTTCAAGTTACTTTTATTAGATTAAAATCAAATTATTGTATTATTGACTTACTTTTCAAATGGTATTGAGATATATTCCAAATGCGTAGTTTTAACAAAAAAATGAGCATGCGGTAAAATAAAAGATATGCGCAAAAAATGTTTAAAGAACTTCAGAGCAAGTTACTTTAATTAAGCATTGCAAGCACGTATACATTTGATAACAATGGTCAACACTTCAATACAATCATTTATATTTTTTGTTGATACAGATTACTAGTAGCAAGAATAAATAAATGTATACACTGGCACAATTTCTTTTTAATTACAATAACAATCTAGTGGTGCACAACAATAACATACTTTTTTTCGTCGGTCAATAAAATCCATGGCGAATCGCAAGAAGTGAAGTTTGGGACATTTATTTGTACAATATTAACAAAGAAAATTGAGTTACGACCTCCAAGAAGTTTACACTCAGTATAAAGATAACTGATGAGCAATAGCCGATATTAAATGGCGCATCCACAGATTCTTTATCGCAATATTCTGATAACATCGGCCAAATCGAATCATCCTTTTAACTGTAGACGCAAAGAGATTTTATATGTATTCTTTATATTTTATATTTTATTGTGTATTTCCTACCCGTACACCAGTTACAACTGATTTTTACGGGCACCCTCCTACCACCTCTGTGTGGAGGGTGTTGATCCTAAACCCCAACTAATACCCTCTATTCCCCACCTTTCCCAGCCAGTCCCGCATTTACCCAGAGCGCACCAAAAGGCTTTTAAACCCCCTGGGTCGCCCTGTGATGCAGGAAAACCTCTTCCATGAGGGAAAAACCTACACCAGGACCAGCCGCGGGACTTGGGAACAAATCCCAGCTGGAAACAGTTTTTGAAAAAATCCTGCACCGACCGGGATTCGAACCCTCGCCCCACTTGAGCAGCCGTACCTCAGACTTGCGCTTTAGCCAACTGTGCTACGACTGCTCCTTAAGAGATTTTATATGATGTCATTTACCGAAAATACCTGATACACGCGATTTGTTCAAGAGATGACTTATCAATGATTATCCAGGTCACTGGTTAAAAGAATTCAAGAAATTAAACATAAATATAAGAAATAAAAGTTTTAATACTGTTACATCCATCACTCAGTAACTAGCCCCTACGTGTATGCAATGCTACTTACCTTGCTGCAGCGTGTTACGACTGTATCTTGCAAACGTCTTTAATATTTTATTAAATGTCTGATAAATTTGTTTATTGAACAAAAATTTTTATCTCGATTTTTATCATAATTTATGAGTATTTGTGATATAAATATTATAAATATAATAATTATTATTGGCATCCACATTTAAGTGAAACACATGAGTAAAAAAAAAAGTGACAAAAATAAAAAAGTACTTGACAGCACCATTGGAAGAAGGAATTATTGTTGATGAGAAAATAACAAACTCGGTAGTACATAATTTTTAATGCTTTATTTATTGTTTTCATTTTTCCATCATCACAATGACGGTAATGACATTAAAAAACGTTTAATATTATGCATGTATATACTTTCTTAAAATCATTATACTCGTTTTCTCACATAGCTTAATGATCGTTAAATCTTTCTTCTATACTTGTATTTTGTAAGGTGTTAGACAATAATTTCATTTCTATTATGACCTTGTAGTATTTTCCATGCTAAACATATAAAAGCAGTATGAAGCTCGATTTTTCCACGCCATATATAAATTAATAAAAATGATGAAAACCATAAAAAACAAATCTTTTACAACAAACGACAAAAAAAGAAAAAAATAAGCTAATGACATATCACCTACAGATTGCTCATTTCCTCTTTTTCATGAATACTAGGATGAATTTTTATTAAATTACAGCTGTATAAAGTCCACTTGTATTGCTTACAAAGTAATAAGAGAAAACCTCACAAAAATATGCTCGTATCCGTGTACGGCAGTAATGTTACAGAGTAAAAGCGATTTAATTAATATATTCTGCAAACATAAACGTAGCAGGCACAATTCGCATCTATCGACTGGCCTTGTGGAAAAGAAAGAAAAATTTCAAGATGAGAAACGCCTTTCCTAAAAACCTCATCTATTTTTTTCATTCACGAGCTAGCGTGTCAACTACTTTTTTCCTTTAAGCTACTGGTGAACAAAGTCAACAATAACGTTAACGAGTATGAGTCAGCTTTGCATCGATCTTTCAGTGTTTGTCGCTTTGATAAAGTTTTCATTAATATACGTGCGATATGATAAAGTTTATTAATAAACAAATCCATAAGTGTTAAATGAACGATCTTTGCTGAATTGATGGACCAAACTTTTACTACATCCATGTGTACTGCTATATTTTTGTTAATCGTGTGCATTACAGTTAACTGCATTCACCAGTAAAGGTACAGCGTAATATCTAATAACCTGAATTAGACTCTCGCCCATCAAGCCAACCAAACAAATATAGTGCAATACGATTACGCGAGACGAAATGTCACTTTAAACATTAACTCTTAAATGCTAACGATGGATATAATAGTAAATAGTAGTAATAATCATAGATAACTATAGCGATCGTTAGAATTTAGCAGTAATAGGTATTTAATTAGTAGTGTTATCTCGCAGGTTATCCTTCCATACACGCATCATCTACATGTCAACCATTACCCTTTTTAGCCTTGTTCCATCGTCTTAATATCAAATTCATTTTTAATTGTTCACGTTTTACTGTTTATTCGTGAATTCTAGGTATAAATATGTAGCAGGACGTAAACAAAATTTAATAAACGTGCTATAAAGTAGTAGTCTTACAAAAATAATCAGGTAGTAACAAAATTTATCAAGTTTAAATCATCAATTTAATTCTATAACTTTTTTAATATTTTCTCCACGCTAGTGTCGTTGATTTTTTCTTTCAAAATCTGCACATTTAATAAAGTTACATAGCTATCCCAAAGTCACATATTCACAAAATGAAGTGCATCAATTCAGATGACGAAAAATATTCTTTCCAATCCTCGATTTTTCACTCAAAATTTCATAGAAACTTGTCTTCTTAAGAATTTGGTTGATGGTGTTTTTTTTTTCAACTTTAAAAAAAAAAAATGTAGCCCTACTCTTGTATGCGTAGGTTGATAAGAGCATTTTCAGCTATAAATCCACCTACGTCAATATTATTTTTATCGAATTAGCGATTCATACGATGTTCGATTTTTAGCACGGATATTCGAATGATCAAGCAAGTCTTGATTTTTCGAATATGGAGCATCGTAAAAATGAAATATTTCGATAAATTATTGTTCTCTACATGCAATCTTAATTACCAGATGAGTTTCCGTTCAGTGTAAATTGAGGAACAATCAAAAATCGTTATTTCCATGAATAATCGACTTTAAGATTCACTACCTGAAAAAAGTCCAACTCAAACTCAAAAGTGTATTATAATTAACTTAAACTTGAATAAAGTTTTAATACCCATAGATAATAGCTTCCAATTTTTCACGAATACAGCATTACCATCACCATTAAACAATGAATTTTCACTCTTATTTTTTTTCGATTCACACGTAAAAGTATGTTATAGTCTACGTATACCTCTATCTGTAGAATCAAAGAATTTATTTTCATTCTGATTATACATTTCTTTTTTCACGAAGATCTTTCCAACAGTAGATATATGCGTGTATCAAACTTTTATAATTCAGTTTTTCTCAAACAGTACCAAATACCGACTCATTTTACATACGAAACAAATCAAACAATTAAAACTATAAAAGTTAGTAAATCAGAATGATAATAAAATAGTAATGTTATGATTGTACATAAGTGAATACTTACGATAAAATTTTTGAGTCAGAAAACTTTGTTTAATAAGTAATAATTGTTTAATTAAATTCACTTTTTAATTGTCTTTACACTTGAGTAATACATAGTAACTTTTGTTATGGTTTTTCCTTATTCTTTTCTTTAATCTCGCGCATTTTTTTTATTATACTAACGATTTCCCGTTATAATATTTATTTTAGTATTTGTACTTTTATAAGGGAGGCATCAGAAAACTTGGCAGCTTTTAAACCTCTGAATGTATCGAAATTTCTGCATTTTTAATCTTCCAAAAATTATGATATTTGCTGAAAATATCTTTTTACTGGATCATTATAGTTTAATATCTAGTAAGAACTATGGTACTGTGCATACATGCTCTTTTGATGAAGCAATAATTTTACTGCTTAGTTTTCAAGTAACTAATGAGAAATCCCGAAGCAATCAACTTTTTTTTCTAATTATATAAAACCGAGCAAATGTTTGAAAATTTGTACCATGTATGTAAGATAAAATTAATTTATAACAACAAATATTTCCAAAATCATACAAGTTTTTTCTTCAATGAATTGGAAGCAAAATAAATGACGTCCTTTTCATTTATTGAAAAATACGTTCTTACAATACTCTTCGTGCTCTGCCTTCTGACATATGTATACATGTATTATATATAAAATCATCCATAAGCAAGACACTACGTATTCTAACGAACCGCTTTAAAGTTTAGACGATTAGTAAAACACTCATTGTATACAAAGTATAAAAAATTTCTTATTAATGTATGCATGCTACTATATATACTTGTTAGATTAATAATTTATTCATTGATGATCAACGATTCGACTAGTGTTTGATTCACTTATTAAAACAGCTCGTTTTAAAAAGTTTGCTCGTCAAAACATTTGCTTTATCGAACCATCAGTCTACTTGTTATGTCATAACACTACCAATCGATTTAACGATTCGATTACATCGACAACGTTGGTATGAAATTGGGCAAAATTATTTTTACTGTTTGAAAATTTTTTTTGGTTTTACTTGACGCGCTTTTAGTAGCGACTAATTTGAAATATTAATTTTCCTATTGCAATAGCTGTAAATTACTAGCGAGAAAAAGTATTATAAGCTACATTTGCTGTGTATGTTAAATAGATTGAAAATGCATTATTCTAAGTTGCTATAGCCACGTACTAAAAAGTTTGTATATGAAAATCATCCTAAAACTACACATCAAGATGATCTGTAAATAGTTTTTAAGATTTGGCGCTATATGAAAATTCGCCCCTAGCGTACGTAGTCTACTACTCTCCGCGCGTTTCACCAGAATAAACGCTTCTTCGTTTACTTTTTTCTCGACAAGATTTCAATCAGACTCATATTTTTATTGCTTAAAATATTCTCTTAGCCAAGAGTAATGGCATGCATTGCTGCAACGATTTTTGATGAAAAACATTGCAAATCAAGTGTTTTATTGATAGTCATTCAAAGTTGTCGAGATTTGATGAAGTGTATCAAACAATTTTTTTTTTTTAATAATCAGAAAAAAATCCAAATAGATACAAATGGTTCATAAAGCAGGGCAGTTAAATACGAGACTATCTTTTCTCAATTGCTATTTTTCAACTATTCTTTCGTTGTTGTTTATTTTTTAATTGTTATCATCCCTAATTCAATTTTTTTTTAATTCCTCACCAAAACTTTAAAGTTTAATTCAAAAATAAATTCACTCTCAAAATATGTAAATTTTTACGAGAAAGCATTAAAGTTTAAGAAATTATAAAATATTCCAAAAGTAAGGCAATATCCAAAAAAGATTAATTCATTGCTGTAAGTATACAAATTACATTGATCACATCCATACCTATGAAAATAAAATTTAATTTTTTTTTACAAAGTCCGTACAAAAATTCCACCCTTAAAATTGCTTTATATAAAAATGTTTATTTGCAAAAAGATTTTTCAGTAGCTTATAAGTTAACTTATCGCTTTCGAATACCACGTAGTTAATCAGGATTTCTTCTCATATGTCTCTAAATATGTAATCATAAGCGTAAAGTTTGACTAATCCATTTTTTTGGTCAAACTTTTCATACACATTTTTAGCTCAATAAATTTTACAGACATTCTCGACTGCTTTGAGGACGTAGTAATTACAGTTTTTGTGAATTCCTATTGGAGCGGCATTTCCGTACTTTAATGTATGTCTTTTTGTCAGCACCTTTTGCGCTTTCTCTTGATCCCCTTTCATTGCACATGTTTTTCGTCTTTACCTTTATGTCTCTTTGTCAAGCTGTGACATTTGGTCCACACTACCAGCAAAATTTCATTCTTCTCCCCACCATGTATGTTTGCCATCTCTTTACAATTTTTCAGATCGCTTCTATGCCTGCCGTCCAATCGGTCTCATCTAATTACTCAAAAAACGCTCAAAATCAATGTATTTAGCAACGTACACATTCTTGTCATTACATAATATACACAAAAATGAAACTTTGTCGAAAGCCGTATACGTTTGTAAACTTTATTTATCGTTATTATCACGCGTGGATAACTAGGAGAAATGTAACTTTAAATCTTGCAAAATAAAATTAATGACAACGCTGGCGACATTCCGATTTGACGTGCACAGAAAAACATCAACATGATTTCAACCGTGTCATGTGACTTTTTGTTTCTCATTGCAACTCCAACACCAAATTTAATTAAGCTAGGCGTTAGTATGCATCTTCATTTCTTATCTCTTACTAAAAAATTAGTTTATGCTTATTGAAGAATTATTTACGGCTAATTTAATTTTAGGGTTCTTAAATATAATACCAATTTTTGAAAAAATAGGGTACAAAATTATATCTCATATGCTTTTATCATCCATGATCAATTACAAATAAATATCAAATATAAAAAAATATCATCGACCTTATTTGATACGAATTTTTTCCCTTTCGTTCTTTTCTTAATAAATTTCAGCCTTTTTATGTATGTTTTATACCTTATATCATCAGCCTTTTCTCCACTCAAAACAGCTACACATACACGCTTCAATGAAGCTTATTGATTACGATTGATTATATTATTATTTGAACAACACTTAATTTATCTAATGCATCAGTTTTTTTAAATTTAAAGTTTTTTTCATTTGTTTTCAAATTGATTGATGAAAAAAGCTTAAATTTAACATCTTTACTTTAATTAAACTAGTTAGCAATTATATTCTTTCGATACTTATCAAGCGTCAAAATTGCAAGTATTAAATTATTGTATTAGAAATTGTAAAGACACCTAAAAAACGACTTAGTGTGCAGTAAACGTTAAAAAAATTTTTAATCGTTAGTCTCCAAATGCACGTACACTTTATACCTAAAAACTATATATAGACATACTACAACAGTGGCTTCGACAATTCCGTCGAGGTTTACGAAAAAAGCCATGGGACGCTAGCATTTATAAGATAGGAGCGTGCCACGTATTACTGCGTAGAATTAGAATTGATTATCACTTGCTCTCTTGTAGAAATTGGATTTCATCTTAAACAAGTAAGAAAGGTATGAATCATACACCAAAAAGCAGTTTTTTTGTAGTCTTAGTCGCCTAGAGTCGTCATTACGATTATTTACTTTAGATATTCAAATACGAAGCAAAGATAAAAAGCAATGCTAAAACATGTACACGACTTTCGTTACGATATCTACTTTAGAGGTATGAATATTAAAAGACGTGCAACATTTAAGCAGATGTGTACATATACAGCTAGCAAAATTATAAGCTACAGAGTGAACCAGTCGTTAAGGCTGTTTCGTTTACTAATACGTTGAAAAAAATTGCGATGAAGGTTATACGTAATTTTTAACTTTCTGTGACAAGCTTAAATGCATATGTTACAGTATAAATGTTTATAAATAGTAATTATTATTATATTTGATGATCGTCTAAGTGATTGAAAAGGCTCCAGCGAGGCACCGTACCTATTGCAAGAATCTTTTCCTACCTCGGGCACTTTTGCAACCCTGGTACATCCTCGGCCTCGGTAGAAAAAATAGAATTTGCCACTCACGTGCATCCGGTGCTTCGCAAGCGCCCTCGGGACCGTTGGGGCCGCCCAGGAGAAATGCACATTTGTGACGAAAATTACTATTGGGCGCATGTCACGAAGTTACGTTCAACTTTTCAACTTGCCAGTACTCGAAAAAAAAAAAAAAAAACGAATCAGGCCCAAAAAATTCACAGATATTTCTCAGACTGTACAGTTCTTCATACTTTTTGTTGAAATTCGCTTAGTTACGTGGTTTTCTAGAAAATAATTCAAACCTAAAAATCAAACCTTCGAGCGACAAGTCTTAAAAATTTTTGAAAATCATGAATGTTTTAGTATTATATTTGGGTATGTACTTTCCTTTCAAAAACGTGTCTACAAAATTTCAGATCAAAATATTAAAAAGAAATAATCTGAGAAGCAAGGCGATGAAAAAACTTTGAGCCGCGGTGCGCTGCAGCACGTGTTTTGGACTGCTTTTTTTTTACAAAATCGTTAAGAACTTGAAAAAAAGATGGGGTACCTTCGGGCCTTACAGTGCTAATCCATTTGAAATTGCACAAGCTTCATTGCCATGTATCGCCTGCTACGGGACACTTTGATACACTGTTTATTTTCAACAAAAAAACATGTGAAAATAATGCTTTCCGTATCGTTTCCTTTAAGCAATTTACTCACATTCTTTTCGACAAATAAATAGTATATCCAGAGATGGGCAAACGGAGTATTTTCAAATACTTTTTATCTTCAAATATATGTATTTTCAAATAGGAAAGTATTTGAAAGTAACTAATCACTTTCTCGAGTTATAAACAATTTAAAAAAAAAAAACCGCAACACGTGATGCTGCGCAGCGCGGCACTAAGTTTTCTCACTAGATTGATTTTCAAATTTTTTCTTTTTCATATTTTGATCTGAAATTGTTCGTACACGTTCTTGAAAGGTGAATGCATTAAGGTAAATGCCCCTATCACCGAACACTTAAGCACCTTAAGAATTTTCATGCCGAATAAATAATAAAATAAGTATGCTTTATGCGTTATTCTTTCATCCTATGATGATCCGGGATGTGTTAAATAATGATTATTTGGGCAGTTTAAGGATAAATAAATGATTACTTACATGCAGTTCCCTGTACCTATAACTGAACATAAGAGGATTGAGGTGCCCGTGTTCAAATTTGGATGTACCTATAGTTGAACGTGGTTTTTTTGTATGCAAGAGAGTTTAATGTATGAAAGAAAAAACATTTTTTTGCTTAAAGTACATGTATACTAATAATGTTGATTGCAGGCAAACGACTAGAAAAATAATGTTACCAAGTATTTATAAAAATACATACCTTTGTTAAAAGTTTTGGAGTTATAGGTTAGGAGTGCGATGTATAACGCAGGTGTTCAACTATAGGTGCACTCTCATAAAATGTGTACCTATAAATAAACACCTACAATATTGATGAAAAAGTTAGTAATATCCAAAAATAAATTTTCTTCAATAACTTTATAACGTATCAAGTTATTGCTAGTTCTTTTTTGTTGCATAAAAATATTGTAGAATGTTTATAACAGCCTTAAGAAGATATGAGTCTTTCTTAGCAG
>JAPYYV010023163.1:0-13691 GCA_030522625.1 Copidosoma aretas
GTAGAGTTTTCATTGGAATTGGAAAATTGCAAGTGACGCGAGATTTTTGGATACATGCAACTATACACCATATGGACCACTATGTGCAATAGATTTTTGCAATTTGAGTGGGATCGCGTGCAAGGCACCGTGCCAAATTAATATAAATGACTCAGACGAGTGATTGAGACAGTGCATATAACTTCTGGCTGGAAAACTCTGCTAGGCTTTTTGGAAAATGTATACCTTTCTACTCAGCAGTGACAATGAAACTTGCTTTTAATTTAGTGTAAGTAATCGTGTATACACGCGGGTATGGATTTTGCAGGAAATTTATGTGACATGAATTGTCAAATGAATTATAGTAATGATAGATTTTGGTTACCTTGTTTCGTAGGAAATTATCATCATTTTCCTATTTAGATCCAAACAAAGAATCAATAAAAATTAATTGTGTGCAACTTGTAGTGACAGAATTTCTTATTAATCTTGTTTAGCAGTGATAAATTGTTAGTACGTACATACGATATGATTTGAGTGTTTTCAAAGGCGAATATGTTTCATGATATACAAATTATACTAATCGTAGTAATTTATATTATTGTGTGTTGTGTCATGGAAACGTTTCAAAATTTTTTTTTTTGAGCCGGAGTGAAATCGTGATAATCTGTAAGATAAATTTATCTAAAAACACATCACACTATGAAGAAATAGTCTGAAATCTATTCACAATAAAGCAAATGCAAAAATAGTAAGAAAGTATTAAAAACACCGAGAGCAAAAGACTAAACATCTCTATATCTATATCTGCTCTTTTTCTCGGTATTGTTGTTTGTATCATATACACAATCGTCAACTCCTCTAGGAGACTAATCAAGAGTGAGATGAATGTGCAGTCTGGAGCGAGCTGAAGATTAAAGTAATGTATGGATCATTGATACAACATCCTTCATGCGGGGCCACTTCAACTGAAACAAACCAATCTACGGTTTAAATCAATCAACTCGAATCCACCATAGTTACGTACCTTATGGACAATTTAATCGACGATGTATTGTAGAACGTGATTTCATGATAATTTAAGCTAGAACGAGGACGTAATGTTCAGATGGATAGTAAAGCAGAGCTTGTATATATTGTACAACGCATAATACAGGTATTGCGTTCCACGGTCGAGTTACTGCTACTGTTCAGAGAAAAGGGCAGAATGGCGGTGGCTTTCGCTCAAAGGTGATAATTGCATTAAACTGTTTTGTGAAACGACTTGCCGGTCCGTTTCGCTCGTTTATTAGGCTTCTCCTAGCTTTCATCAACCCATCTGATGTATATCTTGCATACCCCTGCCATTCCTCCTGGCCCTGCAGCTTGTATTTATGCGCGTATAGTACACGTGAGTCGGCCAAACGAGAAGGGCGGAATAGTCAAACCAATGAGAGGGGAGATTTGTAGGTAGCTAGTCCTAATCCGAAATAAATTGCTGCAGTCTCTGCTTTTTCTTCTCTTCTTCTACTCCAGTCAAACTCGAAAGATGAAACATCGTCTAGTTGTGTGTACTCGTTGTCATGGGCATCGACGATTTAGCCTGACAAGTGTTATGCTCGAGGGTCCCCCTGCGCACAAGTTTCATCCTGACAATCATGAGCATCTCCGAAGGCCTGATACTACACTGGTACCGGTAGGCATACGTGTATGTATCACATGCACAACGAGCGTCTGTGCACAAGAGATGGAGAGATATTATTGGAACGCTTATCGTGCACAGCAGTTCTAGCAGTAGCATCCGTAACATCAATGGCACATAGGTTGTGCCGCGTGGCGGGATTAGATAGGCATGACTTGCGCAACCCCCATGCTTTATATATTGAACAGATATACATATGTCAATAATTTCGATATAGCCCAGGTACCTACGTATATGGAAGAGCAGCTAGTACCTTAGCTTCAATATATATTACTTGGTGCGCGTTTGAGCTTCCCCATTGTCGTCGCTGGCGAGCCTCTTGGGGGTTCGTGTGTTGTTCATCTACTATCGTGCGGTCAGCTCAGTTCTGTCTTGTACGTCAATGCACGTCTTGTGGTTCTCTGATAGCTTGTATTGAAAGGAATTATATTTGTAATTCGACTGTTTCTCCGATATAATTGCTAGATATGATACTACATCATCGATGTCCGGGAACGATATGTGGTTTCACGCAAGATTGATTACAAACATGTAGTCAGAGTTTTCAATTCTTTTCATAGCGACTAAAACTGTGAGATAATCAACTCTAATCAACACCAATACAATTGACCCCAAAAGCTTTAAATATTACAGTACCAAACTCTCTATGAAACGTCAAAAATCCAGCATTGATGCTTAAAAATGTTTGCTACTAGTTACTTTGGCACTAACCCTCTGGTTCTTTGTAAGAGTTAAATGGTCATCAGTATGAGCATGCGTATATGGAAGAAAAGGGACGTTTGTATACCCAGAAACGTAATAGGTATAGTACTAAGAGATAGCAAAAGCAAACTGGCGCCAAGTTCATTGCTCCTACCCATTTCGTCTATCTTCTCCTCTTCCTCTGCAGTCACTTTTTAGTATGTATATATACAACTTATAGGAAAAGCATCAAGTGCCTGGGGTGTTTTGGCCGAGCTTACGTGTTTGCGTTTGTGTGCTCACGAAAGAGCTTTCATGCGTTGACCTCTCCTCTGCTTTTTACTTCTTTTATTTGCTGCCTCTTTTTTTTTCTTGCCTCCAACTTTTTCTCTCTCTTCTGGGCTCTTTTAATTGTATTCAGTATTGGCTTTTACATACGCACTCTACATCTCAGATGCTTACAACTTTGTCCTAAATCGATATGTGCAGTTTTAAGCTCACATATATTTATCCAAGGTGTTTCTTCTTCGTTGAATCACTAGCTTTTTTTTCACACCTCTGAAACCTTACTGTTTATTGCGGGATGTTATTTCATTGTCTTTCACTTTTTTTCGAATTATTTTCATTTTTTACTTTCTGTAGCTATAGTTCCTCTTTTGTCTCTGTGTTGAGCTTTGTAGTTTTCTTCGTATTTGGTTTAAATTCAAATGTTTGCTATGGCGGACGGAGACTTCAGCTTTTAAAACTGTTTCGTTGAAATTGTCGCGTACTTGCTTTTGTAATAATACGTTGTAAGAGGACCTTTTACATCTAATTATTTTATTTTCCTATTATTTAAAAAAAAAGAAAAAAAACACATGAATTTGTATAAAACAAAAGTAATACGAATTTTGAATTCAAACGAAAGAACCGCGCGCGAGAATATAAGTCTTTCGTGTAACCGCTAGAGGGAGAAAACAAGAAAATAATTACTCCCACAGTTAAGTTACACGTGCATAGGAATAAAACAGGCGAAAAAAGCCAGTAAGGGAGACCGGGGTAAATGGGGCACTTTTTCTCTTCTGCTCTCTTTCAAAACACATTAAAAATTATATTTAAATATGAATACGGATAAAAACTATTCGATAGTGTGAGAGAGCTACTTCAAACTATATATACAAATTGTCATACCATCAATCAAACTGAATAAATTTTAAAATGTAAAATACGCAGCAGGTACGAAATTCCCAACAATTGGGGTAAATGGGGCACTTCGATTAAAGTAAAATAAAAAACATATTCCGCAAACTAATTTCATTAGCTCGAAATATTTTGTATTTTATACATTAAATTATTCAATCTAAGGTAAAGAAAAATTATAAAATACTGAAAAGGAACTTATTAAGTGCAAGTAACAGAAACATATTAACTTTAAATGTGTTTTCTTATATTGTATTTTTTTCATTAAAGATTTATGAATCTGATGTAACATTTACAATTACTTTCTATGAAATCACATTAGAAATTATTTTCAGTCTTACCTTCTTTTTGGAAACTTGCCATAAAAACTAATGTTAATCAAACTAATGATGAGTAATCTTTTATTTTTAATTAAAAGTACTAACTTTAATGAGACTTGACTTACTTAATCAAAGTAAATTAGTTGATGTAAATAAACACCATTCTTTATTTTTTGTAATGAATAAAAGTATCAAGAGTTTGAAAAAACTGAAGTGAAAGGCATTTTACTCTGAGGTACATTATTTGATAGATTGCCGTAAAGAGGCTGATGAATTGGTTGTGGATAATAAAATAATAAACAGGTATTGGAATATAATTTTCTGAATGTACTGAGGGGTTACATGATACTGTAGGTAGTAATCTAGAATTAGTCTGTTAACGATAATTAACAGAAGCTAAGGGAGCACAAAACTGAGAATTAACTTGAGGAGTAACATATGAAAAAGGGTAAGGTATGCAAACTTGGAGTGATACAGCTGTTCATTGTTGATTTGTTATGTCTTTTGGAAATTGTCTTGTTCTGGGAGTACTTTTGGGTGTTTTTGGTTTAGCCTTCTTTGCATTTCTTAACTCTTCTAAGTAATCTGTATCTGTTAATACTGCAGTTCTTCCCTGACGAGGCTTTTTTATATTTCTACTTACAGTTACGTTTTCAATGACTGGACTATGTACTAAAGCCTGACTATTTGTATTTGGTTGATTATTATCATTCATCACAATACTTGTGGATGGTACAGACATCACAGTGTTTAAAGTACGATCTGATTCGATTGACGAAGGACGGATCATTGTAGGTATACCAATGTTGTCACTGAGTCCAACATTGTTAGAAGCATCAGTTGGCTGCAATTCAAAATTCTGAATTGATGGTACTTCCTGTTCATGAATTATGTCAATGTCCACGTTGAGAATATCTAAATCATTAGCTAACTCAGAACTGTTATTGTTAACGCCCAATAAACCAATTGCTTCATTTACTGAGTTTCTAAACTCATATGTGGAAATACCTGTAAATATTTTATAAGAGTTTTAACAAGTGATATATTAATATTTTTATTGGAAACAACTTTTACTAAAATTTATAAAATTTTGCAAAAGTAAAATTTAAAATTAATAATTTGCAGATAGTATATTTTATGCACTAACAGAATTGTAAAATATAATCAATGAGTAATTAATATAAATGTTTTTGTACCACTTGAAACTGAAGCAGCAAAATCTTCATCAGAAAAAAGATTCCTATTAATGGGATAGATTCCAGATGCCTTGAAGCCATTAACAGCATTTTCTTTTATAGCAGCTTTCTCATATATTGGTGTGAAAACTTGAAAAAGATTTTTCAGATTTAAAATGATTTTGTTTATTCTTTCTCATCCAAGTAAGATGTTCTGCTGCAAAGTATGTACTTACAATGGCTTATTAAATGATATGTCTACAGGTTGTAGCTTATGGGTACAGTGTGGAGGAACTAACATAATCACTTTGTTGTTTCTAGCTAACTCTATAGCTTCTAAATTGTGTACATGGGTTGCATGCCCATTTATGAGCAATATAACTTTTTTCTCCAGCTGATGGTTCTGCATTATCTATGAAATCTTACATCCACCCCAAAAATACATCAGTTTGCATATACCCAGATGGATGGAATTTGATGATTGAGCCTTTTGGTTTTCCTTTTAAACAATCAGGATGACTATTTTTCCTAGGAAAAATTAGAAGAGGTGGCATGTAGTTTCCACTTGCAGAAAAGCATATTCCTGCTGTCACATGTTCACCACGTTCACCTGATACCAAGCCACCAACTTGTTTTTTGCCTTTAGCAGCAACAACTTTCACATTACTTTTGGGAATAGTGGTCACTGGAGTCTCATCCATTGTAGTTATTTTAAGGGAGAATGTTATGATCTTTTATAACTTTTTCCTGTTTATCATGAATTATGTTCACTGCCTCTTTATTAAAGCCTCTTGCTCTTGCTGCTGATGTGTACTCTGGTTTCCTAAGAGACAATTGTGGAAACCTTTTCAAAGAACCTTGGAGCCAATCTTCTCCAGCCATTTCATCATCCTTGTTAAATTTGTGCTTTAACTTGTACTTTTCTGCTAGTTGGAAAGCAATTCTCCTGACTTCAAAACAAGTTAATCCAACTAATTCCAGCTCATAGCCCAACAAAATATCTGCTAAAACTTTTTCTTGTTCTTGATTAAAAACAGGCTTGCACCCATTTGCACTAGAAAGATTAGCGTCATTGTTTTTTATGAAGAGATTGACTTTCTTTTGCAGTGTTTGTCTGGAAATTCCATGTAACTTAGCAACTCTGTCACACTTTTCACCCGTACACACGGCTAATATTGATTTTTTCAAAACATCATCTCTCTTCGGGTCTGCATCCTTTTTTTTGTAGTTACGCACCATTTTTCATTCAATATCAACTAAATTGAAGATTAATAAATAAATTTAAACAACAAACAAGTACACTTACAACGCTAAGGCTACATAACACTTTGGAGGTTAAAGCATACGACACAGTGCTCATGGATAGTGCTCCATTTAGGAGGACAAGAAGATGACATTGTTCATAAATGTTCTAGAGAAGAACGGTATTCATATGCAGAATCCACTATATTCGAAAGCTATAACTTTTATAGAACCAACAGACACAACGAAGAAATTTAGTTAAATCCTACATTGTGGCACTGAGTCCTTGGGGCACTGGATAACTGTTTACTTTGCACCAACAGAAGACCTAGTTAAGGTTTATGATTCTTTGAATACAGGAAAGTTGACTGAAAATGAACTGGAATTTTTGGGACAAATTGTTTAATAGACAGATTCCTGACATCAAATTTATTACTATGCAGCATCAGGAGAACGATAGACACTGTGGTTTATTTGCCATTGCAGTAAACTGCGCTGCTAACTATTGGCCCGTGATTGTACAGGTGGAAACTATAGGGGGGGGGGGGGGGGGGGGGGGTGATAAGGTTTAAGGGTAAGGGTGGCGTGGGAGGTTTTTGGGTTCTTGTGGGCGTGATCTACTGCTGTTGCATGCCTAAGAAGTCACTTGATTCAAGGATTCTTTGTACGATGGAGTTTTTTATTGAAAAATTGAAAGTTTCCTTATGAAGCAATTAGGAGGAATTAATCATAAATGTTTGATAACTTATACGAGTTAATATTAAGTTATTGAAGTACAATTCAATACGATAGTTGAGTGTATCAGAGAATGGGATTTCAAAGTTTTACTTATTCGTTTGAATGAGTTTCACATGTCCTGTACGTTGAGACATAGCAAAAAAAATAGTTGAAAGTTTTTTCAAGTTTACAAACGATTTCGCGATTTTTCTTGATACACAATCGTGATTTAAACTGTTTTTATTTTAATTAAATGAATCCACTGTTTCAATAATAAATTTTTTTAGTTAAGCCTAGTACTTTGACTCCCAAAATTAAATAGCGAGATAAGTTGCTACATTTTAGTAAAAAGCTTTGATGTCCAAATATGAAACAACATCAAGTCATAAAACTTAAATGGAATCATTATTCCCCGATTTCTGAACAGAGAGCTTACGATATTTATTACAGAAACCAGAAAAAGTTTTAGTTCATAACGTTGTTTGTGTAAGTATAAGAAGCAAATATATGCGAATCATAAGGATTCATTTCAGAAGAACAACAACATATATGATCGACTTACCGTAAAACCAACATCGCTTTTCACCAAAGCGCGGCTTAAGAAAGGTCTGTTCCGGTGTATAGGGCAGATGATCGATAAAGGCTGCCGCATAAAATTTTAGCCTCAGCAGTTCCTGGCCTTTCTCTAGACTTGCTGGCCTTAAGTCCCTGTGTAAATAGACAAAAAAAAACAAGTAAAATTAGGAGCTGTTATATTGTTAGGCGTCTTTTTTTTTCTATGATTGCTAGTGTACTAAGATATGTAAATACATTGATTAACACATATTCATCGTTTTATAAAGTACGTAAAAAGGTGAGAGGAAGAAGAAAAAAGGGAACAAGACGGAGAGAGATGGAGTGAGAGAGAGAAGGAAAGGGTGCGAGAGAAGTACCTTAAGAGGGAAAGAAGAAGGTACTCGTTGCATAAAAGTAATGAGCATTTAGCCTTGATGAATTTCAGTGGCGGCTCGGCGACGCTATGCGCAAATTGATTGAAACGAAAGAGGATAAAAAAGGAAGAAGATTTCCGGAAAATTACTCCCCTCAGATCTGAAGTGTGTTAGTCACTATTTGCGGAATTTAAGGTAATAATTAAACTGAATTTTGATTAATGCTCTTTCGTCTTAAAAGGTTATCAATTTAGATTGATGCCGGGCAGTAAGGAATTTCCGTTTTCCGCCGATGCTTCTTATACATATTAATAATATTAATAAGTGTGCGAGAGGGATCAAGTCTTGGGGCGAGTTTCAAGGGTTTTTATCAAATGTCGACTGACATTTTTTTACGTATTAATTTATGGTCAATTAGACGGTAAAATCACTATATCGTTCGGTTGTACCCTCAGGGAGTAATAATGAAGTGATTAAGATTCCTAGTTTTTTCTTATATCCTCTTGATCACTTTATGGACTTTAATTTTCAATTTATTATAGTGAAATGGTGGCTTGATATTTATTCACTCCACAGGAGGAAAAGAGATGTTTATTATTTTGGGCTTTGAATTCTGTTTCCCAACTCTTATTTTTAAGATTTACGAACTCAATCTTGTTTGCATGGATAGAGATTAATAATGTTTATTAATAAAAAATTTTATAAGTTATTATATACAAATTATAACTACATTTATTTCAGCAAATTTCTTTAAAAAAGCATTTTTACATATAAAAATATTGTTCTATTACAACCAAAACTATATCAAAATGAATCATATGATTACTTAGTACGAGCATTTTATGACAGGGTAATGGTAGTCATCTTAACAAAACTACATATCCTACAGGGAATCCAAGTTCTAATAACTGATGGCCTTCCATTTAAATCAGCAGCAGTAGCTAGCAGCCCTAATGATAAATCCCAACTGTTAACTAGCCACGATGTAAACACGCAAGCCGATTCAAAACTTCAAGAGAAGCGATTTAATAGTGCTTGCATTTCGTCATATGGTGCAATTTGCCAGTGGGTATTCGCACGCTTCAATGATGCTTATTAACAAAAATAGTAACAACCACAACAACTACAATGACGATGAAAATGACAAAAAGTAAAAAAATCTTCTCCTCTATCTCCGTTTCTTAAACTTACATACAAGCATATGCACTCATGGGATACATTTTGCATGTGTTTAACAATGCATTGTGAAAGCAGCAAATTTTGGAAATAGTTCGTGTGTTGGTGTTGTGGTTAACTTCATTAATGCCAGACTAACTAATTAATGGATGAAAGGGTAAGATAAAAAAAGTGTACATCCATAGAGCGGGGTGGAGTTCAAATTAAATATCTACTGATATGCTCGCCACGTCGCAATTCAGGTGATTAAGGGCGTGTATGGGCAAAATTACAAACAGTGTTACAAAGGCTCGATCGTGCGTCAAGGGTGTGATGCATTGGGATTTGAGTTGTAAATTAGTTTTTCGAACATAATCAAGATGTTGGACCATATTAGCGAACCATAGAAAAACTGTTATGAGCAAGTCGATCAGTATGCAACTGACTGTAGTTCCTCGGCAGGTCTTTTTTAGTACATTACACACCAAGGGAGGGAAAGTAAAGAATGCTCTGGATCACACGTGAATTGCCACCCGAGGTGAAGCCGAGGGTGGCAAACGTGTGATCTGAGCATTCTTTATTTCCTCCCGCGGTCCGTATATGATTTTTCATCAATCCTGCGCAAGGAGGAGGAATTTTTTTCCCGCTAAGCGGGAGATAAGTTCCTACTTCCGTCGCATTATGGTGAAAATGTCTTTTTCTTTAAAATCCAATTAAAACATTCGTGCTCTATGGAACACTCAAAGTAAACAATTTTAGACTTCAGTTTTTTTTTTTTCATATTATTTTAAAAACACAAGTATGGCCATTTTTATTGACAAAGTTTAACAAAAAATTTCGAACCATAAGTTTGGCTCAAGTTTGACACGCTAATGTCCCTTTTTCGTCGAATGCACGTTTTGTTCGAAGGGAACTCTAACAATAGTTGTTTTAATTTTTTATGCTCATCATGTGGCGTAGCAACGTCACGTTGGCAAATCTGTACTAATAATCGGCATACATACGTAAAAATGTGCCAATTGTATGTAAAATTTTGTGACTCTGATTATGTACGTAACACGTGTAAGAATTACGACGAGACAATGTAAACATGATTTATATTCTTAGAGCTTAAACACACTCGATGGACTCGTATTTATTATCATACATTATGACGCCTTCAAAAATTCTTTTTTCCTGCATACTATTTATTTTTATTAGAATAACAGTACACAGAAATTGACACTAAACACTTATTGGAAGTCTCGGTTTTGCTCACCACTAATTGCTTGAAAAAAAAAAAACGACGGAAAATTAACTTCAACCAACAACGAGATTTTATGCGCGTCACATAACGAAACGCTCGTGTGTAGTTAAAACAAAATGCAAAATAGGCACCTGTAAGCTATCAGGGATTCAGGACGTGGAAACCATTCGACAATTCATATTAACTTTGTCGAGCGAAATACCACCTCGGCGAGGTGGAGCGGTAGAATAATTTATCAGTTTAAATATACACATACACATGGCTCATACAGTAGCCCAAAGCGGTAGCTAAAGTTATGAGCTCGAAATAGCCAATAACATATTCCCCGATCTGTCGATTGTACAGTGCTTACTCCGCGTCGCTGGAAACGGAGAAGAAATTAGCGATTGCAGCGCGTGACAGGTGCGCGTGAGCCCCGATTTAAATTACGTGCTCGTACACATACGCTGACAAACAGAAACCTCGATTAACGCATATGACGTTAAGCTAATAATTAAGCTACGTCTATTTCCCTTTGGAGCTTTTGGGTGTAGGTATATGCGTTCATATGAATGTCACGTGCGATAGTGTGTAATATTAGTGGATGAGAGGCGAGTGCCATTGGATGTGAGAGAGACGGTTAGTTTGTGGGGTCACGTACGCGGCCGGGCATTGGATTTTGATTTCCTGTAAAACTCCGTGCTTGCAATCCACCCAAAAATCCGTTACGTAATCTTTTGGGTGTTATATTTTTTTGCTGGATAAAACGGCGTTAAATTCCATTCAAATTGTTTTTTTGTGAATAAATCAGGAAATATAGTTGTCTTAAATATTTTTATTGAATACTTAGGTTAATATTTCTCGCAAGATTGGAAACATTACTCGTTTAGGTAGAGATTTTTTGGTTCATCTAGATGACTTGTTGCCGTAATTTTTAAATTCATGTCAACCAAATTTCATAAAAGACTTACGCTGAAGCACGAAAACTCATACGAAACAAATTTAATCATACACTAGTACACATTCCTTTCTATACACATGCGGACTCACGCGATCTACTAATTGAAATCAGAAAACAGCAGCAACAGCAGAGCCGAAATTCGCTGTCAGTCAGACTTTTCGGTGAATGCACCAAAGGCTGCCACTCGGCACCATATCCGAGAAGCCCTAAAATATTTTATCAAAGACGTATGAAAAAAAAAGGAAAAACAAAGCTAGGAAGGGAAGAGGGACCCTCAGCGCACCCTCCATGTCATGCATTACCCATTAGGTCCTGGCTGTCAGTCACTCATCATATTCCTGAAATGACGTTGTATGCACACGTAGTGTATGCTATCACTGCCCATATAACTATATCGTTCAAGTACTGCGCGTGTGACACTCATACGCATCGACGCCCAGGACCTCCATATATACATAACGTAGACGTGACGAGGACAGTCGGACCAGCAGTGATGAGCCTCAAGGGGGACTCGACGCGCCGGAACGACGAGCAAAGAGAGAGAGAGAGAGAACGAGGATTTCACAGTCTAGCTGAAAATTCTGCAATAATCGTGTGTCGATAAATTTGGCTGGAAAGTGGCTTTATTAAAAGCCTCTTCCCTTTCTCTCGGGTGCTGTTATCTTTGGCGCAGGCGGAAATGAAAGAGAGCAGAGGAAGAGGGAGAAAGAAGATGTGCGAAGGGATGGATGGGTGGGAAAAGAGAGTAGTAGCCTGTGTTTGCATTGATACAGGGGTGCAACCTACAACGTCAATACAGACCAGAGACCATCTCGTCATGAGATTTTTAATCAAATAATTTCAGCTTATTCAAGAGACATCCAGTGTCTAAAGTATTCTGGTATAGAAAAATTGAAATTAATATTGCACAGACATTATGCCCATCGTCCTCAGCTTACCGTATTTACTCAGGTGTAAGCACTCGACAGATGAATAAAATAAAGGCATTATTATTTAGCAAAAGAGGGAAAGCATTACGAGGAAGAGAAAGAAAAGAAAGGATCGAGGGGTGCCTTTTTGTCTTCGCTTCATTCCGGTCTGGTCGAAAGCGAATACAGAAGACTGCGTTGGAAATAATAAATAAAGGAAGAGCCAAAAGTAGACAGTAAGCGGAGGAAGACGAAAAAAGGAGTGTATGCAGGCGCGTTCATTAATACCGGGAGGGAGGAGGGGTTGAAAAAAAGGATGCCATGAGTTGATCCACAACGGTGAGAATCGAAAAGGGAGAGGCACTCACGAGTGTCCTGTGACGTCAGGATAATTAAGTGCCACGTAAGAATAAGCGAGTAGAGAAAAAGGAAGTCTTTGAGGCCTCAAATGTATGTGATACCATCAACAATACTGCCATAGCTACCACAGTTTGTTTTTTGGGGCACAAGCAGAGAGGAAGGAACGTCGAGGACGTATGCGTCTCACCGCTCGAGATTCATTTCCTGCTCCGCTAATTGCTCGATCTTCTCCTCCGTCTCGTCCCCATCTCTCCTCCCGGTGAATCTGTCTGGTTTTCTCGTTACCAGACTCCTATGTATCACTTCGTTTTCCCCTTCCGTTTTTGTGGACGTACGGACTAAGCGAGCCACAATGGACTACTAGAGGTAAACGTTTATTATTTTGCAAGGGGTTTGAGTACTACGAAATTCTGAATATGTAGAGAAAGGAAAGAATGCGATTCCAGCTCGAGAAATATGTAGTATGATGGGAGCCAATGAACAGTACTATACGTATACTCTGAGTAATTATAATATCGATATCAAACTTTCGTTTTTGCTTTTTCTGTTGTATAAACGAATGTACGGTAATTAAGGTATAAAACAAAGGTAAAGATATACAACACATTGAATGTAGAAACATGCTTGAGTTATGTAATTGGTACATGTATTGAATTAAAGGAAAACAAAACTAATACGCCCTAACATCAAGTGTTTACGTTTGTTTACTTAGTAAAGTTAATATTATAATTGTACTAGAACGCTTGTGTATGCTGTGTTTATTAAATATGACTCAAGTAAAGTAACGGTAATAGTATTGAGTGTTTCAGTCGATTTATACAAAACCAGAAATGCATACATAGTTCTCTTATCTGCCACCATAAATCCGAGCAACTTTTTGCCGACGCTCTATACGTGTTCGCTTCTATACGACGCTCTATACTTCAGATGGAAATATCTAAATAAAATCCGCAGCAACCTATGTCTTTCTTATGTTTGATTAAAAGAACGTTATATCAACTACATGTCACTAGTTTTTTGTTAATGTTTAAGGTGATTTGAGAAAGTTATGATGTGATTACTGGTAAAAACAGTGCCAATCTTCATAAGAGCCTATGTATAAGACGCTCACTTGTAACGTGTTTTACTAAAAATTTTCCGCAGCAACCTATGCCAAAATGTTGCACAGTGGTAGAATGC